>AWOL01S0035902.1:6093-29633 GCA_000715115.1 Nicotiana otophora | reverse complement strand
ATATATATATATATATATATATTTGGGGCTTCTCTTTTGTTTAACCATTTGGTATTGGTATTCGAAACTTACTGCCCAACCAATCTAGATTGGCTAACCATGTAGAGCTCATTTTAAGGGAGAAACGCTATTTTTAGGAAGTTTTTCATTCTCAGGCTCAAACCCGATATATCTGGTTAATGGTTATAAATTAGGGGTTGATATACTGCAGCAGCGGAGCTGGGACTATGAGTTGGTACACTCTAGATGGGTACAACATGTTATATATTTCATTTGTTTTTTACTTTTAGGATTTGAACAAATCGATTAGAAGTTGACTAGTAGTAACATAATTAAATGTGGCAAAGGAAAGTTCGGTACCAATCATAAATAAAAGATTTTTAATTTACGGTTCATACTTGCTGATTCGATGGAAACCTTAGAATACAAATACATTGAAGAGGAAAGAAATTCGTTTTTAGAAAATAAAATAATTAGAATTATGAAAAAGAGATCGGGAAAAAAAACATTTCACAGGAAAATGGGAGGATATGTGTAAGTTGTAAGTTGGAATTAGAGATTAATTTGTGTCTCAAGGTTATGTTTACATCCCCTTAAGATGCTGCAGGAATTAAGAGGAAAAAAAAGTTTTTACAAAGGAAGTGTTGTCTTTTTTTCTCTCAACATATTTTCGCGATGTTAGTTGACTTTTCCTAAATAGGTTCTATTAATTTATCTCGATTATCTTTTAAGGCAGAGGAAAGAAAAAGGACAAATGCTTTTGAGTTGATTTTCTATTGAAGCAAGCTACTTTTCTTACATTTTCTGTTTAATCTACTTTCATTATACTGCTAATTGTTTAGTTCCTTAGACTGTAATTTCTTATTGTGCTCTTTCCAAGTTGTTGGTTCCCTCGAACGCAAGATTTTTCTCCCTAACTCTTTCTCTAGATTTTCATTTTTTATTGCGCTCCTTCCAAGTTGAACTATAGTTATATAAGCTGCCTTTAAAATTTCTGGAATTTTTTGTTTTCTCATTTAATAAATAGATACTCTTTGATTTGTGAACTTGATGGTTGATTACAAATGTATTGTAACTCTTTTAGTTACTGTTTTCTTGTCATGTGGTTATTCAGATCTAATGATTTTTTGTATTTTTTTGTGTAGAGCTATTTATTTCCATGTGAAATGACAAATAATATCCATCTGATCATATATGATAGAAGTTTCCTTTGATACGTCTAAAGTCTAATGTCAATCTGATAATTAACAGATCCATGTATATACATGTGATAAAATAAGNATTGTTTCGTGTAGAGCTATTTATTTCCATGTGAAATGACAAATAATATCCATATATATGATAGAAGTTTCCTTTGATATGTCTAAAGTCTAATGTCATTCTGATAATTAACAGATCCATGTATATGCATGTGATACAATAATTTTATATCCATGTTATATGACTATTTCTAATGGTGAAAGATGACTTTATTATTCTTTGTCCTTGAAGTCTACCATCTTTAATATTATAATTACTAAGAAATGTAAATTGCTATAAACTTGTCATTGCACATGATAACAAAAGGAATCTCGTGCCACATGCATTCCATACTTTAATTACTCTATTTTTATACTCTAATTCCGGAATTCAAAATTCTGAAAAAGGGTAACTAGATCATCTCTCCTTTGGCTGTATGCTTTTAGCTGAAAAAATTGCAGACTTGTTGTTTTTAGTCGGTTTTTCTTTTAGTACTAGTCATTAACTTATGTGCCTTGCTTGAGCATCTCTTATTAGGTGTTGAGCAATTTGCATCTAAAAAGTACAACTTTTAACTGCATACATAGTCTACCAATATTTGTTTAAGCTGTAAAACCTCATTTTAGTTGACCAATCCTAACATTAATCAAATATAAGTTGACCAATCCTAAAAGAAAAGAACTTGCCCTTTAGAAGGGTCAAGAGCGATATGAAACAGAAAAAATAAAAAAGAAACAGAAAAAAAGAATGATGACAATTAATGCAAATTGCTGATATAAAATGTGAATGGAAATTTATTGAGTGGTTATATGATAGCTGGCAACTAATATAAAATTCCAAACAAAGCGGAATCCAAAGAGGAAAAAAAAGAACTTCCTGAGTAGTGTAAAATGTTATTTTGAATGCAAAGGCTTAGTATCAAACCATCTGAATTGCTCTCTCCTTCTTTCCTTTTGCAGTTCAACTTCATCACAATTTCTTTTGATCACTCACCACTTCTGAAAAAAGATGTCTTCTAACCAATTTCTGTCTTCAAAGAATCGTCTTTTTGAGCATCTGCAACAACTTGACAATATTTTGTACTTCCCTGAAACTTTTATAGATATGGTCAAGTTCTTTAAAAACGAATTCAAATTCCTGGATATCTTTTTCCGCTTGCAGAGCTTCACAGATGAACCCAACATGCTAGATGTCACTCAGAAAATCCACTCTCTTTTTCGAGATGCTGCAGTTGAGTTTTCTGAATTGCACCTAGCCAACTACTGTGATTTCTATAACTCGGTTCAAAATGAGATTTGGTTGATTAAGATGGAAATTAAAGCCAAATACTCCTTTCCTAAAATATCATTACCACTTTCAGCCAACAAGGATGGTATTGCTATTCCCAAATTTGTAACAGAATTTATCCATTCCGTGGTAGAGAATCTTCCTAATCTTGTGAAGACTGATGATTCACGTTCACTTCTTTATGTTCCCGAAACAATGGAACATGTGGAAGTTATTTTAAAGGAAGTGAACTTGCTGCATAATTTCTTCTGCTTTGTTTCGGAGAGGTTTGTAGAGCCTCAGAGCCAACATCATGTTAATTTCTTC
Source organism: Nicotiana otophora (assembly GCA_000715115.1). Lineage (NCBI taxonomy): Eukaryota > Viridiplantae > Streptophyta > Magnoliopsida > Solanales > Solanaceae > Nicotiana > Nicotiana otophora. The sequence goes on along the minus strand of AWOL01S0035902.1, from coordinate 26,801 downwards.
ACTCATGTTTTAGCTGTGGCTGGCTATGCATCAACGTTTTTCTGGTTGTATTTACCAGACTTGGCTCCAGAAGAAATAAATGTTTTGCTTTCTGATTTCTTGCGAATGAGGATTAAGCCCATTCAACCATACATCCGCGAGATCTATGTTAATGTCTTGCAATCTTTGAAGGCGACAATACAGTCAGGATGGTATCCCAACATCCAACATGAGCCAGCAGTTGGCACCGAAGCCAGTTTTGTGAAGATAATTCTACACAATTTGGTGGAACTGCCAGCTAATAGCAACTCCAGTCAGAGAGTTGCTTTGAATGATCACTTGGCAAACCTTCAGGAGATGCTCAACCTCTTGAGAGCCAATATCATCCATGTGCCGATACAAGATCTTGAACTTCTGTCAGTTCTTCGATATATTGACATTGTCGTTATTGATGTCGGGCTTCTCGTTTATTCGTTATATAAAGGCGAGGATGAGGAGAAGGAAGACATATCACTTGCAGAAGTGAACATTGCACAAATTCTCGATCAGTTGCCGGGTAACATTCAACACATAATTAGCGCAGTGATTTATCCCACCATTCGGAAGGCGTTCCAATCTAAATTGCCAGGGATTTATGGACTAGGCTATGTTGATTTCCTTTTAAACAACTTGAAGGAGTTCCATAGTCGCCATTCAGATTCACTAGCTTCTGTCACGAAACAACTTCAAATCATTCAGAAGGATTTTGAGAGCTTCCAACCTTTTCTGAAGGCTGTTTCACAAGAGCAACACAATGACCTCGAAAAATTCAACGTTGTGCTACACAATTGATTAACAAAGCATATGAGGTAGAATACATTGTTGATGCTGCAAAGTTCATGTCTGGTGCCTAGGGCATTGGCTCTTGGATATCATGGGCGAGATTACCCTTATCAAAGTAGAGGTAGCAGATATTCAGGGGAAAAACATCGTTGAGGATGCAATGGGTACCGGCACAATTCATACATCATCAAATTTGGCAAGGTTTCCAATGATGAATGATGAACTTGTGGGTTTTAAGGACGTCATAGAAGATCTACGATACCAACTAATAAGAGGAACTAGAGGGCGAGATGTTATATCAATTGTCGGCATGCCGGGTCTAGGCAAGACGACTCTAGCCTACAGACTCTACTCTGACAAGTCAATTGTTTCTTACTTTGACATTCGTGCAATGTGTTGTGTGTCTCAAATATATTCACGTAAGCACTTGTTACTGGCAATTCTACGTGATGTTATTGGTGAGGATGCTAAACGTAGAGAAAATCATGCTGATGAGTTAGCTAATGAGCTTCGCAAAGCTTTATTCTCCAAAAGATATCTCATCCTTGTTGATGACGTGTGGGAAGCTAGTGCGTGGGATGATCTAATAGGTTGTTTTCATGATGGCAATAATGGAAGTAGAATCATTCTAACAACCCGAAATCATGAAGTAGCTAATTACGCTAGATCTGAAAGTGATCCCCTTCAACTTCGTATGTTTAACGATGATGAAAGTTGGGAGTTACTCCGGAAAAAGGTGTTTGGTGACGAAAGCTTCTCCCCTCTCCTAACAAAAGTTGGGCAAAAAATAGCAAAAAAGTGTGGCCGGTTGCCTCTTTCAATTGCTTTGGTGGCTGGTATTCTAGCAGAGACGGAGAAGAAAGAAGAATGTTGGGAACAAGTGGCCAACAATTTAGGTCCCCGCATTCACAAAGACTCGAGGGCCATTATAGAACAAAGTTATCAGATGTTACCCTATCATTTGAGGTCTTGCTTTCTTTACTTTGGAGCATTTCTAGAGGACAGTGTGATTAATGTTTCAAAGTTAACACGGTTGTGGATCTCCGAAGGATTTGTAAAAAGTTGTGAAGGCAAGAGCTTGGAGGATATAGCAAAAGGTTATTTGGAAAATCTTTTTGGAAGAAATTTAGTGATGGGAACTAAGAGGAGCTCTGGAGGTGAGATCAAAGCATGTCTCATTCATGACCTATTGCATGATTTCTGCAATGAGAGAGCAGCGGAAGAGAATCTTCTCATATCGATCAAAAGACGGTAATATACCAATTAGTGGCACTCTTTTGGTTCAATTAATTAAGTGGTTCATGTTCTGTTGACAAATAATCTTATGATTTTACTAATTTCTATATTTGCAGGGATCAAAATACTAATCCTTCTTCCTGCGTTTACTGTCATAAGCAACTTGCTCATCGCATGTCCATTTATGGTGAAGACTATCATATTGGAGAATCAAGCTCGTACTTATCACATGTTGGTTCTTTCATTATGCATAATCGTGTTCACCTTACATGTCGCGAACTCTCCCACATTGTTTTCACCTACAAATTTCTGAAAGTGTTGGATTTAGAGGTCACTTGTATTGATTCTTTCCCAACTGATCTAGTTTACTTGAGGTATCTTGCTGCAAAAACTTCAAAGTCGTCGATTTCATCATTCATAGCCAATTGTTGGAATCTTGAAACTCTGATAATACACAATGATGAAGGCAAAATGTCAGTACCCATTACACTTTGGGAGATGATTAAATTGAGGCATCTTCATATTTCGAAATGCAGTTTTACCATAGAAAATGCAGAAGAATTACATGAGAACTCAAAAACACTTTATGATCTGAAAACTCTTTCCACTCCATGTTTTTCTTGTGTCGAGGATGCAGAATTGATGTTGAGAAAAACACCTAATCTTCGGGAACTGAGATGCAGAGTCAAGGGTGTTGACAACTTTCAGTACTATGTACTGAATTTTCCAACAGGGATTGAAACGCTGAAGATTCAAAATGCAAATCCAAAAAAAAAAAATTCCCTTTTGCATCTCTGCACCAAATCTCAAAAACTTGAAACTAAAATATTTTCACCTGCATCCTCAGCACTTATTAGGAATTGCTTCACTTCAGAATCTTCAAGTACTCAAACTGGAGTGGGTGTACTTTAAAGATAGGGAATGGAAAGTGAGCAGTGGCGAGTTCCCTCAACTCAAAGTCTTGAAATTACACAATATATTCTCCTTGCGAGAATGGACTGTTCCCGATGATGCCTTTCCTCACCTTGAACACTTGGTTTTGCGTCATTGCTACTCTCTTGAGGAGATTCCTTCTTGTTTCAGCGACATCTCTTCTCTAAAATCCATTGTGGTAAGGATATGCAATGATTCTGTCGACAAGTCAGCAAGGGATATTTGGGAAACACAAGTCGAAGATTATCAGAATTCAGAGTTCCGGGTCTCTATCACTAGTGTTATCAAAGGATGTCAAAATATATAAAAGGAACATACGAAAAAAATCAAAGGGAAGTTAACATATAGTATATATGCGTACTATAATTTTGTTTTAACCTATCTACATTGTGTATTTTTCCCGCCAAGGGGTGTTTGCTATAAGGTGGCTCCGCCACTAGTCTCTATCTTCTAGAGGGGAAAATAACAATTCAGACTAAGGTACGCTACTCAAAATTTTACTACGTACATTGAAGTTTCATTTTAAAACGCTGTTAGATTCTCCTATTTCTCTAACGCGGCGCCTTTTGCTTGAAATCTTGGATAAAGCTTTAGTATTATTATTTTGTATTTTATTTTTTAAAGGTGAAGGATCTTGCACTAGAACTACTATCAATTAAAAATAAAAACTTTAAAAATAGATCATAACTTTTTATCTACACATTTTCTTCATGCAGGCTTTCTTGTTTAATTAGATTTTAACACTTAAGTTTACAACTATTGACTTAACTGATCTCTTTTTCTCCATAGATGATGATGATTACGGTGTTGCTACTGCTGCTGATGATGATAATGCCGATGAAGACGATAACGAGGAGGAGGAGGAGGAGTATTAGCCAACACAATTTGAAGATCATGAACTTTTAGGNTTTTTTTTTTTTTTTTTTTTTTTTTTTTTTTTTTTTTTTTTTTTTTTTTTTTTTTTTTTTTTTTTTTTTTTTTTTTTTTTTTTTTTTTTTTTTTTTTTTTTTTTTTTTTTTTTTTTTTTTTTTTTTTTTTTTTTTTTTTTTTTTTTTTTTTTTTTTTTTTTTTTTTTTTTTTTTTTTTTTTTTTTTTTTTTTTTTTTTTTTTTTTTTTTTTTTTTTTTTTTTTTTTTTTTTTTTTTTTTTTTTTTTTTTTTTTTTTTTTTTTTTTTTTTTTTTTTTTTTTTTTTTTTTTTTTTTTTTTTTTTTTTTTTTTTTTTTTTTTTTTTTTTTTTTTTTTTTTTTTTTTTTTTTTTTTTTTTTTTTTTTTTTTTTTTTTTTTTTTTTTTTTTTTTTTTTTTTTTTTTTTTTTTTTTTTTTTTTTTTTTTTTTTTTTTTTTTTTTTTTTTTTTTTTTTTTTTTTTTTTTTTTTTTTTTTTTTTTTTTTTTTTTTTTTTTTTTAGTTTTGTTTATTATAAGAAAACTATAAGCCCTTCCATTCATTTAAGGTTTCCGAGGGAAACAGTTGAATCATTTTTTCTTTCTTTTGGTTAATGGCTAAGTTGTTATTTGTGTTTAATGCTTACTACATGTCTATTTTACGTAGCAATAGTCTTTATGTTTTGAGAAAGTATCAGAGCATTTTGCTTTCATAGCCTTACCTTTGTGGATCAAGATAACATCCATGGGCCATGAACCATGTACCACGGTTTATAACAACCATGCAACCGTTGTTGCTTGTGTCGGTTTGTTGTGGTATATGATCTGCGTATGTATGTATGTTTATGGCTTCTTTTTGGTTTAATCAGCTGGCATTGGTATTCGAAGCTCACTGACCTGACTAATCTAGATTGGCTAACCATGTAGAGCTCAGGAAGAAGCGCTATTTGTAAGGAAGTTTTTCATTCTTAGGAAACCCGATACATTTGATTAATGATAATATATTTTAAGGGTTAATATACTGCACCAGTGGAGCTGGGACTAGGAGTTGGTACACTCTAGATGGGTACATGCTATATATTTCTTTTTTATTTTACTTTTAGCATTTGAACAAATCATTAGACATCTCGACTAAATTTACAACAAGATCATATCCTATAATTTACTATCTTAGAAGTTAACTAGTAGCAACATAATTAAAACAAGTAAATTCAGAAGCTTGGCCTCATTTTTCACTCACTGAATATATGACAACACTCTCCCCTCTCTCTTTTGCATATTGCATAATTTTTAAAGCAAAAACGTAAGAGTCGGTGTGGTTTGCTGACATTTGTTGAGTTCGACGAAATTCTTTAATTTTCGTTGCCGGTATTACAGAATAGTTGTTCCATTCTATTCTGGGAGGAATTAATCCAATAATCTTGGGCAACGGTGAGGGGATTAAATTCTTTGAGGATACACAATTTTTTGTTGTGCTCGGAACATTATAATTCTCCTACTTCTGTTTCTGTTTTATTTTTGCAAGATTTATTTTCATAACATCGTCTACTAACAATGCTTACATCCCCTTATGATGCTGGAGAGAATTAAGAGAGGAAAAAAAGCTTTCTCTCAACATGTTTTCGTGATGTTAGTTGACTTTTCCTATGTGGATTCTCTTAATTCATCTCGGTTTCTTTTTAAGCACAAGGAAGCAAAAGGACAAATGCTTGAGTTGATTTTCTATGGAAGCAAGCTACTTTTCTTACATTTTCTCTTTAATCTACTTTCATTATACTGCTAACTGTTTAGTTCCTTAGACTGCAATTTCTTATCGCACTCCTTCCAAGTTGTTCTCTAGATTGTCATTTTTTATTGCGCTCCTTCCAAGTTGAACTATAGCTATATGAGCTGCCTTTAATATTTTTAGTCTTTTTGTTTTCTCATTTAATAAATGGATACTCTTCAATTTGTGAACTTGATGGTTGATTACAAAGGTATTGTAACTCTTTTACTAACTTTTTTCTTGTGTGATTATTCAGATCTAATGATTTTTATATTGTTTCGTTTAGATCTAGTTGTTTCCATGCGAAGTGATAAATGATATCCGTGAAATCATATATAATTGAAGTTCCCTTTGCTATGTCAAAATGCTAATGTCAGTCTGATAGTAATTTATAGATCCATGTATACCCATGTGATATAATAATTTTATATCCATGTTATATGACTATTTCTAATGGTGAAAGATGACTTTAAGTACTCTTTGAAACGCTTTGTTAGGCTTTTCAAGCATGTTTATCAAATGAAGATCACAGGTAGATTTGTGTCTTAGCCCCTCTGTGTATGCCCCACATCCTTTGTTTTGCACTTATAGAAAATGGTGACCAATTTTGTGGCCTTTTCTTTGTTGGCTTCTTAACAAATAGACCAGCAACTTCTCTTTGGAACTTTCGTCTACATGAACCCTCAGATCTTATTTTACTTCAATAACTTATTGTGCACGTTGCTTCCTCGATTATGTCCTTTTGATGTGCTAGGATTGAACTCGCTTTATACCATTGGAAAGTTGGTAACAGATTTTAAAATCATTTCTCCGTTGTTTTAACAAAGACTGACTCAAAATAAAAATGCAAATGGACAAAATGACGCGATGTAAAAGTGAGAAGGAATAGTATTTAACTGTAAATGCCACTTTAGGGGGAAGAAAGAAAGAAGAGGCTCCTTTGAACAGAGGCGGATCCAGGATTTAAATTCTATGAGTTCAACCATTAAGGGTTTTAGCATTACATCATTATATTTTTAAAGTTATGGGTTCATATTTACTATTTATTGTAATTTTAATAAATTCTTACACATAAATTTATACTCCGCAATAAAAGTACTGGGTTCAGTTGAACCCAGTGCTAGAGGGCTGGATCCGCCCCTGCCTTTGAATATGGTAGCCAACTTTAATGATCATTCATGCATTTTGGACTGAGCAGCCGAATCTATCCAACCAATCTACCCTTTCTTCTTGTCGTTCCTTTTCGTTTTTTAAGTTGGGCTCTTTGTGACAATCATTTGTATCAAATCACAACTCACATTTGACCAGTAGTGTCCCGAAAGGTTTTTACCAACTGGTCTCTCTTATTTATTTATCTCTACTTACCATCGCCTTACAGTGTCCAGGAGAGTTTTTACCAATAAGATACTCTCATTTCCATTCATTATCTTCTTTTTTTTTGTGCAAGCAACTTGACATTGTTCTATGTCGTGTGATAACTGTTGCTTATTAGCATTCTTAAAGGCTAAATGGGAGGTCTTTATTTGGAGGGCTTTTGGATATGGTTAGAAAGAAAGGGTTGCATGAAGTCTCAAAATAGATTCAAGATGACGGGGTTGTCTACTTACAACTCTTAGAATCGACTCTTCATAAAAAATATAAAAAACTTCTACCCCAGTTTCAGATATTGGAGAATTTTTATTTTTGATTTGGTTGGACTGAACCCTAGTATAGAGCTGCCTATGTATCCTTTAAAGGAATCAAGTCAAACGTAGTTCAGACTAACAAGAAAGATTTCTTTGTTGTTTTTCTTTCTTTCTTTTCTCTTTTCTTTTTCTTCTCTTTTTTTTTAAAATCAAATTGTCCTAGCTCCTACTTTCTGGTGGCATGGATCTTCGATTATTTTTTACTCTATACTTGATTCCAAAAAAGGGGGTAAAAAAAAATAAAACAAGCTCAAAAAGGGGTGACGAAGGATATAAAGTGTTTGGGTAGCAGAAAAAGGGTCTCTCGGCCTCGAAAATACCAAACATACTATCTCTTCTCAGGTTCGGCATTGATGGACATGACTGCCTTTTTGGTTTTGTTAAGTGTATAGCTTCGTAGTCAATATCCTGTTTGCAACAAATGACCTTTGATAATTTGGAGCCACCTTTTCTTGGTCTTTGTCTTGATGTGGAATGAAGCATTTCAGTACCAGCTAATCCATTTAAAATTTCATCGAATGCACCTTTTCTAGAGATTTGTTTCATCTTCCTTGATATTATTAGATTATGGTAGGTCGTGGCAAAAAAACCCTTTTTAATTGATTAGTCCAACAAAACTTCAACTCGTTCAAATATCCTTAAGCTAGATTTTCATGATAGATTGAGATGAAGATCTTTAACCTTCACGGATATAACTATTTTGGTTCCTTGTGAACTTGACACAGGCTTATCATCAAAGTGTTTCAACTTTTTTCTTATTTTCAAAGTGCGATTCAATTCAAGATTGGGCAGGCTTTCTAAAATCTAGCCGAAGACTCCGCGTGCATGTAATGTCACTAAAATTGGCGTGAAAGAACTATATATATAAAAAGAACTAAACACAATGGATTAAAATAACATAAAGCGAAAAGTTACATTTTATTGATTAAAGGATAAAGAGGTTTGATGACAGGACAAGCAAATAACATCTGGATCACAACCTCGAAATAATCTAGATGATGAAAATTATGATAAAACAAATTACCAAGACTCCTTCCCGGCAAGGAGAGGAGTGACTTTTCAATTTCCAAGCTCGACATCTTAGCAATGAATTTGCACATTAATGTCAAACAGGACCTTCAATAATTTTGATCGCCTTGCATTCATTGGCCACGTTCTTGACTTTTTCAGCAGACTGTTCCCATATTCTTTATTATTGTAAATCATCCAAATATTGCGTGCTTTGTCATGATGTTTTGGATGCCATTATCTTGGACCACAACCGTCCCTTCTTGAATCATCATTTCTATTTCCTTTTTCAAAGTCCGACAATCCTTAGTGCTATGCTCTTGGACATTAGAATGATGCATGCACCATACAGCAGGGTCAAAACCTTTTGCATAAGGATCAGAAACATACCCTTGAAGCGGCTCAATCATGCCATAACGTTTCAACTTTTCAAATAAACTTGTGTAGGATTCTGCGATTGGCGTGAAATTGTCCCTCTGCTTATATTCCCTTTCATACTCCTATCTTGGACGAGGGTTGTAGGGTGATTGAAAGTTCTGCTGTCGCGAACGAAGGTCTGTTGAAGCTGAGGCCTGCATCTGTTGGCGATTGGATGGTTTGGCATAAGACCGAGCATTGAGTGTTGCATACTGTGGAGCAACTGAGTATCGAGGATCCGGGGATGGATAGTAGTGGTATGAGAAACCATAGGAAACCTGATGAGACTGCCCATATTGTTTAGATGCTCCCTTTTGGCCTCTTTTCGGCCCTAATTCCATCATGGCCTCCTCATCTTTCTTCTTTTGCAAGGCATGCTGACCCATTATAGATTGCTTGGGTAGTGGCTTTGAGAGCTGTTTGATTTATAATTCGGCCAGTCTTGAGGCTATTTTCGACCATTTCCCCTATCTTGATTGCTTCTGCAAAAGGTCTACCCATTGCGGACATCATGTTTTGAAAGTAATCAGGCTCTTGAGCCTCAAACAAATAGTGATCAACTCGTGGTTATCCATGGATGGCTCAACTCTAGCCGCTTGCTCTCTCCATTTTATAGCATACTCAAGGAAATTACGATCTGGTGCAATATCAATATTGTACTGAAATTGTTTGACGAAAGCTTAGGCCATGACGTTCCAAACATGCCAGTAAGAGATATCTTGATCATGAACCATTCATAGGCTACTCCCACCAGACTCTCCCCAAAATAAGCCATCAACAACTCTTCTTTTTCTCCTGCGCCCTTTAACTGGTTGCAGTACCTTTTCAAGTGGGCGATAGGGTCGCCGTGTCCATCATATTTCTCAAATTTTGGTGCCTTGAACCCTAGGGGTAAATGGATGTGAGAAAATATGCACAGATCACTGAATGAGACATTTTTGTGACCACCTAATCCTTGTATGTTCTTTATGTTCTGCTCAAGACTTTTCATTTTTCTGGCCAAGTCATCTGGCTCACCCATCTTGGCAGCTTTTTCAGTTTCTACAGGTCACTCGTACTGAGGAGTTTGATTGTATGGAGCCGAGACCCTGAAAGCCATGTTTGGAGAGTAGTATTGCCCATCATAAGCATGAGATGATCGCTTATTATTTGGCCTCGTCACAGGAGATGGTGGCGGAATTGTATAACTTACGTACTAGACACGACGAGAGGTTTGCTCCTAACGGGTGTGGCAGGAGGCTGCACATTAGAGGTACCAGGGCCGGCATGGAACCTGTAGTTTGGTACATACACTGGTGGTAGAATGTGATTGCTCATTGCAGAGAGCGGAGGTTGAGTAGCCAGGGATATGGTGAAAGTTCCCTCTGAGGGACCCTGAGGCGGAGGCTGACCGAAGACCCAAGCCTGATACATATGAGACAGTTGTCGTTTCAATCTTCTTACTTCCTCCAAAACTTGCTCGACTGAGTGACCTTGGGGGTCGTCATTGACCAACTCAATTTCATCATTGTTAGTCGTCGGCACCTTTCCCTTAGATATGGTGAAATAATGATGTGTTGCCAGTTTTACCACAAAGCAACCACCTTAAGCTTACTTGAATAGAGACAACAAACGTGTTAGGATTAAGAATTTTACAGATTTGAATCACACGTAATATGTCATGCTCCTAACATCGTTTCCGCCTCTAACATGATTTTGGAAGGCTTCAATGTTTCATTCCGGCTTATTAGGTTGCTGCTTATTGGCGCTCTTATTTTCTTGTCTCTTTTTTTTTTCCATTTTTCCTTTCACTCCCCTCATTTTGAATCCTTATTTTAGAGTCGTTGAAGAAAAATTCGATCGAACCTTTTGGGGGTTGCCTACATGTCATGTCGTCGTATGAATCAAATCATTACGTAGTTCAGGAATAAAGTAAATAAACTAACTCTTACTCTTATACAATTCAGACCATGATAGTGTAACGACCCAATCGGTCGTTTTATCTTCTAGAACCTCGTTCCCCTAAATAAGACTTCACGTATGTGCTTTTACTGTTTTATGACTTGCGGGGATGGTTAGTTCAGGAATTGGAAGGGTTCGGGTTGAAACTGAACACTTGGTTCCTTTGTTTGGCTTTAAAAGGGCTAAGTTCGACCTCGATCAACGTTTTGAGTAAACGACCTCGAAATCGGGATTTGACGAGTCCAATAGGTTCGTATGATAATTTTGGACTTGGGCGTATGTTCGGATCGGGTTTTGAATGACCCGGGAGCGCTTCGGCGCCTAATAGTGAAAGTTGATTCTTTGAAGGTTTTAAAGTTCTTTAAATTTGGTTTGGAGTAGGTTTTGGAGTAATTGAGGTATGTTTGGAATTCGGAGCCTGTGAATAGTTCTGTATGGTGATTTAAGATTTGCACGCAAAATTTGGTGTCATTCCGAGTAGTCTAAGTATGATTCGGTGCGTTCGAAGAAATTTAGAAACTTGAATTTCATAATTTGATTCAATTCAGTTTTGGGGTGCGATTCTTGGTTTCATTGTATATTTACGTGTTTTGAGAGTTCGAAAAGGTCCGTATTAGGTTTACATACTTGTTGGTGTATTTGGACGGGGTCCCGAGTGGCTCGGGTGGGTTTTGAACCACTCGGAGCTAAGTTGGAAAAACCAAATTTTTCAGTTCGAATTTCCTTCTTCGCGAACGCAAAAGGGTCTTGCGTTCGCGATGAAGGAATTTGGGGAGCTGGGCAGTTACCCTTCGCGTTCGCGGGAAGGGGGTTGTGTTCGCGAAACTTGAGGATCCCAGGCCTATGCGTTCGCGAAGGCCTTCTCGCATTCGCATAGAAGAACGAGACCTGGGAGGGATCAATGTATTTTACCCTTCATGTTCGCGAGACCCCTGTCGCGTTCGCGAAGAGCATTTTAAGGGCCTGGGGATTTTTGCCTTCGCAAACGCGAGGCCTTCACCGCATTCGCGAAGGACTTTACTGTGCTGGGCAGAAAGCCTTAAAACCAGGCTCAGCCATTTTGAGCCCATTTTCTCCATTCTTGGGCGATTTTAGAGCTTCTTGAGAGGGGTGTTCACCTAGCAACTTGGAGGTAAGTTAATTATACATATTGTGAGTTAAATACATAGATTATGGGTAGATTATAATATGTAAATTGTGAAAATTAAGGGTTTAGATGAAAAACCTAGATTTTGATAAAAATGAGATTTTAACCACGAAAATGGTTATGGAATGTGATGAAAGTTGTATGTTTGAGTTCTTGAGGTTATGGGTGACGATTTTCTCCAAAACTTTCTGAAATCCGGGCACGTGGGCCCGAGGTGAATTTTAAAAATTTTACTAATTTGGGTTGGGTAATTATTCTATTAGATAAATTATGAAATTTTGAGTATTTATTGATTAAATTATATTACGTTTGTCTAGTTTCAGATTTTTCGGCACCAAATTGAGGCTTTAACGCGAAATTGTGAACGGGAAGTGAGCCTTGTAAGAGGAAATTTACCCCACAGGTGTTTTAAATAAATAATTGTTCCTAATTGTGGGGGCTGCGTACGTACGAGGCGACGATAGTTCGTGCATAGCTACTATTCTGCTATTGTCCGGGTAGTTTTATGACACAATTCATGAACTATTTAAAATTTTTGCACCATACTTGTTAGTTTAAAATGCCTAAATTATATTGGTATTTGTTGGAGGAATTGTGAGAGATCGCTAATGAATTCGTATTATTTTTGTATAAAACCTCAAAAATGTTTAAGTCGAATGCTTATAAAATATCCTTCTCTTCTTGTGGAGCGGGCCGAACGCCTCGACAGTAGATAAATGCATCTATGGAAATCGTGCTTAATAATAATAATTACACGGTGCCTTGACATTATCATTGCAGCTTGTGAAGATAAATGATTTATTGGAAATTATTAAATTGTGAAAGAATTATTTATTCTTGCTTGCTAAGGAAATTTGTTATTATTCTCATAAATCGTGTTTATTTAAATATTCCTATCTTAATATTATTGACCTTTAGTAAGCGTCGAAGTCGACCTCTCGTCACTACTTCTTCGATATTAGACTTGATACTTTGGGTACACGTTGTTTACGTACTCATGCTACACTTGCTGCATTTTTTGTGCAGGATCTGAGACAGGTGCATCAGGCGCTCCTACCGGTGCACATTCCCGATACCCTGAGGCCTAGTGGTGAGCTGCTTTTCCTGAGCCATTCCGCAACACCTAGTGTCTCTCTTTGTATTCATATTCTGTCTATTTTATGTTCAAACAGTATTTAGAAATTTATATAATCTACTAGATGCTCATACACTTGTGACACTAGGTTTTTACACACACATTAGTAAAATTGTGATATTGAATTATTACTTGAGTTTAATTTATTTAAACATTTTTTTTCTCAAATCGTGCAAATAAGGAAAATTTAATTACTCGAAAACTTATTAAAAGAGAAAATGTATGTTTAATTCACTAGTTGGCTTACCTAGTGGTGATGTTGGGCGCCATCACGACCTATAGGTGAAATTGGATTGTGACAGATAGTTCCTAACATGGAAAATATTTTTTGTATATTCTTTTTGTGGTATCTATTGAAAGAAAAACTTCTAATGAAGAAAGAATTTTTTTTTAGTTTTTTCAAAAGAAAGACTTCCAAAGAAGAAAGAAAATATTTTTGGGGTTTTGAGTTTTTGCCGTTGAATGAAAAAATCTTTGAATTCTGAGTTCTCTTTTTAATTTTCGAAAGAAAAACTTCTGAAGAAGAATGAAAATATTTTGCAATTCACATTATTTTATTTATTTTGAAATTTCTGCATTTGATGTCTCAAAGAAAGATTTAAAGGAACTTTTTTTAGATTGTTTTGGGAATTGTTGAAAGTATATTTGTTTTTTGGATTTTTTTTTTTTTTGGAATCTTCGAAAGAAAGATTTCTAAATAAAAAAGAAAATAATTTTGAATTTTTAATTTTTACCTTTGAATTTCCGAAAATATTTTTGGATTATGAGTTTTCTTTTTAATTTCCGAAAGAATAACGAAAATATTTTGGAATTCAATTTTGTTTTTGTTTTTTATTTAATTTCTGAATTTGATATATCAAAGATTAAAAACAAATATTTTTGGATTTTTAAAAATTAGGGGCCGGACCCGATAAAGGTTGCCTACGTATCTCACATCCGGTGAGAATCAGACCCGCGTAGTTCGGTAAAAATCGACTATGTTCTCTTTTGATTTTTATGAAAATTAATCCTTAAAACCATAGCACTAGACTACATCGTCCCCTTATTTTATTTTATTTTTATTTTTATTTTAAAAATAACGGACATTTATACAAAAATCGGGAAAATTTCTCTCTTGTTCATTTAACTGATTTATCTTAAAGCTGGTCAACATGCAAACCTTCCAAATAATGTAACAGATAGCACATAACATGAACATAATGGTCTCAACAAGGTATTTGTCCTAAAACAGAACCCGGCCCCTGCGCTGAGCCTTGCTAACTCAAATGTACATGATGCAAATAAGCGAACCTACTAGGGATATCCGGCATGAGGTTTGTTCTTCTAGGTTTAAATCCTGGTGGAGAAGGTATCTAGACTGGTTTACTCGAGCGGAAAACTCGAGCCGAGGAGGTTCAGCGTACCGGTAGCATTACTTTCCGGCTTAGCTGGGGGTACTCCCCGCCTAAAACATGTGTGACTAAAATTCTTCACCGGGTGGCAAGCACCTCGACTAATCACAAAGAAAGTGGGCTATGTCAAGCAAATGCCAGTTTTAATTTCAAGAAAACTCATATGGGGTGCGTGAGAAGACAATTTATAATGTACAGTTCAACAATATCAAAGCAGTAAAAAGTAGACAAGTAGCACCTTAGGCCCAAATAAATCACAGTATATACATTATTAATAAAGCCAAATAAAAGTCAATATGTACAAGCTCGAATTCTGGTTGTCCCCAGTAGAGTCGCTAAAACTGTCACACCCCTTTTCTACCCCAAAAGATATATATGTTATAGATTGTTGTGGGTAAAAGAGTTTTTCCAAGTAAAATGACAAAATTGAGTAGGGATTATTTTATTTTACAGAGTCTCCACTTGGAATTGATTTTTGGGCGTTCCAAGTCGCCTTTTATTTGAATCCTTAGTCAAAGGAAGGTTTGACTCTATTATTATTGGTCAGCCAAATTAAAGTACGGGTAAGAAATTCTCTTGACCGGGGAGAATGTGTAAGGCATTTCCTGAATTCCGTGGTTCTAGCACGGTCGGTTTATTGACTTAAAATTGGCTTGAATTAATTTTGAATAAACTGTAATTTATTTAATTTTTCATGTTTTTCCTATGTTCGCTTTTATTGCTTGATTATCTTGAATTATTAAAGAAAGATTTGGATAATAAGATGTCATAATCACACTACACAAGCGACTACGTGATCGGGATAAAATTTATTAATTTCATCGTAATAGCGCTATGCAAACGAATCCGCGGTCATGACAAAGAATTATTAGCACGTTATTATTTTTGAAAATATTACTACCCTTGTGCTTTGGGAAAATTATTTTTGAAAATTCTTAAATACTTCTACCGCACTATGCAAGCGAATCCGCGGTTATAACATGGGATTAATTAAATTTAAAAATTAATTAAAGCTATTAGATATAGTATAAATTATTGAGCTAATTTATTGAATGTTAAACATCACGCTACACAAGCGATTCCGTGAAGTTAAAGCATGCCTACTATTTTTCTAGCGTTTAAATTAATTAGAAGGAAACGAGTTAATTTAATTAGTAACAAAAATCTGATTCTTTTTATTATTTTCTAGTCTTATCGTTGGAAAATGGGCCAGCTTATGAATTATAGAACTTTTGTGCTGCTGAAATTTATTATAAGAAAACGGGCCAGCTAAAATATTTAGAGTTTTTTACACACTTGATTCTTTTATAACTATTATTTAAAAAAATAGCATCATTTATTGTTTATTCCATAAAGAGCACTTTATTTTTTTTATTATTAGCATATTACAAAAATTAAGCCCAATATTCATCTTCTTCACTCCATTTTTTAAAATCTGATGCATATGTGAATGCCACCTAAATTCCATATGTACTGATTTATACGTCTTTTATACTTTGTATGTGAAGTATCACTTTAATTCAAAATGTATTTTTGTGTATATAATTTTTGTATATTTATTTGTAAAGTGCCATCTTATTTTAAGATGTATTTTAAATATATATATATATATATATATATATATATATATATATATATATATATATATATTTAATTAAGATGGCATATATATTTATATATATATATATATATGCCATCTTAATTAAATTTAAGATATATTTTTTTTTATGTATATTTCACATGTCTAAGTGTCATCTTAATTGAAGATAATTTTTATGTATATTTTATATGTGTTAATTAAGTATATATTTTTTATATACGTTTTGTATATATTAATGTATATTATTATCGAAGTAAGATCTTTATGTTAAGAAAGGAAGAAAGAAGGAAGAGAAAAACTTAAGAAAGATAATTAAAAAGAAAACGAATGGAACAAATTTAGAAAATATATTGGCTTCGGCAGAAAATAAAGCTAAGAAGATGAAGAAAAAGAAGGAAAGCTAATAGATAAAGAGAAAAAAAATATGATTTTTGTACAAAGAATTATTGACTTTCCATTCAAATTGCTTATGTTTAGAGATTAATAATTAATATTTCTATTTTAATGGAACTGTGTGCTACAAATATAAATATTTTCCTGCCACAACTGTAATATTGGATTTCATGCTACGAATTTGTTACGTAAAGTTCCCTATTTATTTATTAACTTGGGCTTGTGATGTTCAACTTATGTGGCCCAAATTCATTATTTTGAACTCTAATAACCAAATGGCCAACTGAAGCTAGCAAATAATAGTTCATTTTACTCTGTAACAACTTATATAAAAAATATCCTTTGAATTTTAACATGCTAAATCATGGTAACAGAGAGACCCTCATATGAATCAAGAAATTAAATCAATCTCATGCTCAATCAAGAAGGGAAGTACATTGGTAGTCTCACACTCAATTTTAGAACAAATGGCCATAATAAATTACATGTGAGAATAACCTCTTTTATTGCAAAAACGAAAACCTATATTAACCATATTCATTCAACCTTAACTGAAACTCCATTTGTAAATGTCTAAACAAGACTACTACTGTAAATGAGACCACTTAGCTTTAAAATGAAATCATAAGTATGACCAAACAATGGCCAATTAATAAAACAAGTTTAGCTTGGCGACAAACAGAGGGGCAACCATGAAACTACATGGGTTCAAAATTTAATACATACTCATTTCACACAACCACACAACAGAGGGCCAAGCAGAGTTATATCCTAAACTTTGGCATAAGACTAAAGATGCCTGACACAGTTTAATTAACTAACATACAGTTATAACATTATCCAATATTCAAGAACATGTAAAAATGAATTACAATAGACGAATGAAGCTACTAATATTTTCAGGCATCATTGCTTTCATTCCAACTTGATTTTAGGAGTTTACATGGTCCGAAAGTTACCTGGACAGCAGAAAGAAGAACAAATACAACAAAGTCAGTTCTTTCCAAAATTAAAAGGTGGACAGCAGAACGGCAAAACAGCAAAGCAGCAAAAACAGCAACAAACGATAGATTTCGAACCCAAGAGGATCGACCAGAAATACCTAGCAGTACAACACTTGAAACTAGTAGCTATTTGCCCCAGAAATTAACTAGAATCCCTCTATTTCTTACAAGTTTTGTACTTTAAGAAACGCTCACCAATCTCAGAATTTTCAGCTTACTATTGGATATGTTTAGCTACTGATTATTACTCTCAAAGTTGTGTTTTTTACTGTGTAAAAATGTCCAGCAGCTGTGTGATAGATTGTGTGTCTTAAAATGTGAAAAGAGGAGCCCTTAAGTAGGAAATAAAAGCAACTTTTGGACAGATTTTGGTTCACCAAAAATCTGTCCAAAAGAACTAATTTTGTGTGCCAAAACAGTCATCTTTTCACCAAAAATCTGACACAAAGCAAAGTAGTTGTACTTCAACCATGCTTCAAATAGTAAAAGCAAACTATACCTATTTCATGATTAACATATCTAACTTTCAGCTTTACACCAAATCAGTACCACTCTATTTGATTGAAACCAAAAACAAGAAGCAAATAACTAGAACTCAACTAATTACCACAAACATGTAACTAAACCTTAAACTAAACTATTAATCGATCAAAGAGAAATCGGATCCTAACAAAATTAAGGCCAAGCTAAATACTTTTTAAACATTGAAGCAATTAGAAAACTTAACTAATCAAAGATGAAATCAGAAATACTAAATATGAATTAGTCGAAACTTAAACCAAACAAACTACAATCAAACACAAAGAGAAAAACAGAAATAAAATTTCTAGAAGCCTTCAATCTGATTTAGACAACTAATTATACTATCCGAAAATGACTTAAACAAACAAGCAACTAAACCGATAAATAGTTATGCCGAAATGCTGAAATTTTAGTTAATTAGCACGACGAGCTAAACATGAACTAACAGAAACTGAAATTGAAGCTAATATTTACAAACTTGAATCTAAAACTAACTTCAAACACTACTAGCAGAACCAGGGACAGACCCGAAATTTTTATCAAGCGGGTTCAAAATGCGAAGAAACAAATATATAAAGAGGTCAACAAAAAATATATTAATAAAATATATTATTACAACTGTCCTCTACGAGTTTTCATTTCCTGAAACGTATTCATAATAGTCTCATCAGAAATGTTGTTAAATATTTTTCTTTCTACATAAGGTACCAAACAACCGCTCATGAATTCGTCATTCATTCGGTTTCGTAATTCACTTTTGATCAACTTCATCGCCGAAAAAGTTCTTTCAACTGTAGTAGTGGCAACAGGTAAAAGCAAAGCAAATTTTACAAGGCGAAACACAAATGGATAATTCAAATGCTTCTTTGTATTAACTAGTGTTTCAGAAAGATCAACAAGTCCTTGTAGATTTGAGAACCTTTCATCAACATCACGAACATCAATAATATAAGTTTCAAGCTGATTCTTGAGTGTAACCGTTATATTCTCATCAAAATCATCAGGATACAATTCAGCCATCCTAAATATCTTGTTTATGTCAAAACTGGAAAATG
Organism: Nicotiana otophora; assembly: GCA_000715115.1. Lineage (NCBI taxonomy): Eukaryota > Viridiplantae > Streptophyta > Magnoliopsida > Solanales > Solanaceae > Nicotiana > Nicotiana otophora. The sequence continues at coordinate 7,887 of AWOL01S0035902.1, read as the reverse complement.
AGTCAACTAGATTTAAGCAAGCTACTTCAACAAGCAAGTTCGTTGTCACCTCATTAAAGCGAGTATTGAGTTCTTGAACTTGCCAATCAATAATCTTAAAAACTATATCAACACGATAGTGATGTAAAATAGTATAATCAACGACTTTACGTCGAGATCTTCCAGAGTTAACATAGAGGTCATCAAAGTTTGGTATCAAAATATTATACTTGATACAAAATGCAGATACCTTATCAATAAGTGAATCCCATTCTTCTTCTCTTAGCTTTTGCAATCGTCTCTTTGCCACTTCAACAAGTAGAATAGCATTTGCTATATCTTACTCCTTTTTTTGTAAAGATGTATTAAGCTCATTTGTGATCCCAAAACATCTCTCATTAGGTAAAACATGAAAGCAACCTCAAATGTTTGACAAGTGCTAAGATATCCCTTTGCCTTAGCTCTTTCTTCTAAAGTTCGGGCATCAACAACGATAGTATCAAGAACATTAATAATTGAGCCAAACATAAAAATAAAGTTCTTAAAAGATTTGTAGTGCGAACCCCAAGGAGTATCGACAGCTCTAGCAAGACCAAGTTCTTGATTCAAATCCCTACCAGTTTCAAGTTCACCCATGTCTAATGCCTCTTGAACTTTTTCTGCTTGAGATTCTCAAAGATCATCCATGCATTTAAAAGAACCTCTCACTATATTCAATACATTAGAAACCAACAATACAAGTTCTCCCACTTCAAGATACTTTTTGTATACCGCAACAAGAGTCAATTGAAGTTGGTGTGCAAAACAATGAATGGAATAAGCAGATTTACTTTCTTGTTGAATCAAAGTTTTAAGGCCACATAAATCTCCTTGCGTGTTGCTTGCTCCATCATAGCATTGTCCACACACATAAGAAAAACTCAAAGAATTTGAGCAAGTAAATCAACAATTGCTTTCTTTAAACACAAAGCAATAGTATTACGAAAATGAACGATCCCAATAAAATATTCCACCACAGATCTACATCTATTAACATATCGCATGACAATAGCTAATTGCTCTTTGCGTGATACATCACATGATTCATCAACTAGCAAGGCAAAAAAGTCTTAATTTAGATCATCCATAATTACTTTAACTGTTTCAATTTTACATGCAATGATAATGTCTTTCTGAATTTTATGAGAAGTCAACTGATCATTCTTTGGAGCCTTTTTCAACACAAGATCACGGATTTTATCGCACCTCTCTTCATATCATGAAAGAATATCAAGAAAGTTACCCTTGTTTAATGATGATTCATCTTCACGAGTAGGTAGTAAAAGGAGAGCATGACGGGCCAAATCCACAAAACGGGACTCATACTGAGTAACAGTCATACTGCCCTGCTTTAGACGCTCAAATTGCTTGCGGAATTCCTCTCTCAGTGTGATAGGGAGGAACTTCTCCAGAAATAGCTGAGAGAACTGCTCCCAGGTAAGTGCAGGTGATCCGACTAGTCGGGTCAATGTATAATCTCTCCACCACCTCTTGGCGGAACCCGTCATCTGAAATACAGCAGAATCGACCCCATTGGTCTTAACTATACCCATATTCCGCAGCACCTCCTGGCAGCGTTCAAGATAATCTTATGGGTCCTCAGAAGATGTACCACTGAAGTGAACTGGAAAGAGCTTGGTAAACTTATCCAGTCTCAATAAGGCCTCAAAAGACATGGCGGGCCTATCACCGATTTGTGCCGTAATAACTGGTTGAACTACCCCAACTGGCGGGGCTGCTGGAGCCTGATTCTGGGGAGACATCTGCTCCGGAGCG
>AWOL01S0035901.1:0-16210 GCA_000715115.1 Nicotiana otophora | reverse complement strand
GAGCTGAATCATCTCGAAAAGAACAAGCTGATCTGGCCGAGTAGGTAAAAAGAATCTTTGAATGTAATGATATTGACTCGAGAGTGATGGCTAACAGTTCGGTCCCGCAGGTCGAGCAAAAGTCTGATGCGATCAAGCAGCTTCGTGTTGAAATGGACGCAGTGAAATCGAAGGCCTAGGAATGAAAGAAGAACATGGATCGCCTCACCTCAGAAAAGGAGACTCCCCGGACTCAACTGGCTTAAGCTGAGACCCAACTCCGAAGCTTGAAAGAGAACGCCTTGGTGCAAGCGAAGACAATCGAGGAGTTCCGGTCTCAGTTGAGCTCAGCAAATTCTGATCGAGAGAGTCTGGCCACAGAACTTGCCATGGCTAATTCGGAGGTCGGAAAAACCATGGCCGATGCTGATGCAATGGTGGCCGTTTATCGATCTGATGCCGAAGCTGCTCAGGTTCAAGCAAAGGAGGTTGTTGAGGCCGCTCAGGCTCGAGCAAATTAGGTTGCCGAGCATGTTTAAATGCCTGTATCGAAGGGACACTCTCGAAGAGATCCATGCTCGTGGCTTCGATCTTTCAACCGAGATCGAGAAAGCTATGGAGCTGGAAGCCGAACCAGAGTATTGGTCTTTCCTGATGATGATGAAACCGGGAGTGCGAGCGTATCTCAAAGTGAAGGGGGCCTCGAGGGCAAAGACATTTCTCCTGGAGAGGTCAAAGTCTTTTAGTATTTTTTGTGTTTCTTACAAGACCGTTTTGGTCTATTATAAATAAATTTGATCGGACCATGCTGTCCTTGTAAATGATTTTTGACATGTATATAAAACTTTCTTCCTTTCTTCCTTGTAGAATTGTGAAGTTGTTTTCTGATCGATACCAAACTAGTGTATCCCTTAGGACTTCTGATCGAGTGAGTGCTTGCTCGAGCTCGAATTAAGCTTTATGGTCGAGTGAGTGTTAGCTCGAACTTGAAGCAATGTAGCCCTTAAACTTTATGGTCGAGTGATTGTTTGCTTGAACTGGAAGTGAAGAACAGCCCTTAGACTTTATGGTCGAGTGAGTGTTTGCTCAAACTCGAAGTAAAAAAACAGCCCTTAGGCTTTGTGGTCGAGTGAGGGTTTGCTCGAACTCGAAGCAATGTAGCCCTTAGGCTTTATGGTCGAGTGAGTGTTTGCCCGAACTCGAAGTAAAATAACAGCCCTTAGGCTTAATGGTCGAGTGAGTGCTTGCTCGAACTCGATGTAAAAAACAATCCTTAGGCTTTGTAGTGATTCCGGGCTGTTGGCCCGCGCACGGGCTAGCACTGATACTCATAATACTTTGGTATCGATGATCGTTGATACTGCTCCAATCAGGCTTGATGAGGTCAAGGAGGGGACTTCGACCCAAGTTCCTGAGTCGAGAGAGACCGAGGATGTTTTACCTCGGGGCAAAGAGACCATCGAAGAAGTTACAGATACTGGTGTGCAAACTGAGCTTGAGGCTCCCCAAGGATGGAGGCGACGCCCAAAAAGACCTACTCGGGGCAATAGAGTTCGACGATTCCCCCTCTTTCCCTTCTTTCTCCCAATCGATGATACGTGACGCTCAAGCTGTGGAGACTTGTCACGGGGATGGATCCCATGGAGGGAAGGATCCTTTCCATGGTTATTTTATTGGGGTAGATGATGTCACCGGTCCGAGTGACTTGGAGGCTCCGAAGAAGTGCTCGAGCGAGGTGGGAGTGCCTTGTCTTTTTAACGAAGCCCAACAGGCCCTGAATCGGGTAAGTTCATACTTTCTTTGCCAATTTTCATACTTGTGTTTTTCTTTCCTTGTATATTCCCTTCTTAGTTTTATAGGCTTATGTGCTTCATCACGAGGCATTTTTCCAATCCCGAGGGGAGCCGAGCCGGTACGAAGCCGAAGCTCGAAGGCTTACTGATGAGAGAGATGTCCTAAAGTTTCTCAGTTAGTTGAGAGAAGGAGAAGTAAAAGGACTTCGGGCCGAGCTGAATCATCTCGAAAAGAACAAGCTGATCTGGCCGAGTAGGTAACAAGAATCTTTGAATTTAATGATATTGACTCGGGAGTATTGGCTAACAGTTCGGTCCCGCAGGTCGAGCAAAAGTCTGATGCGATCAAGCAGCTTCGTGTTGAAATGGACGCAGTGAAATCGGAGGCCAAGGAATGAAAGAAGAACATGGATCGCCTAACCTCAGAAAAGGAGACTGCCCGAACTCAACGGGCTTCAGCTGAGACCCAACTCCGTAGCTTGAAAGAGAACGCCTTGGTGCAAGCCAAGAAAATCGAGGAGTTCCGGTCTCAGTTGAGCTCAGCAAATTCTGATCGAAAGAGTCTTGCCAAAGAACTTGCCATGGCTAATTCGGAGGTCGGAAAAACCATGGCCAATGCTGATGCAATGGTGGCCGTATATCGATCTGATGCCGAAGCTGCTCAGGTTCAAGCAAAGGAGGTCGTTAAGGCTGTTCAGGCTCGAGCAAACTGGGTTGCCGAGCATGTTAAATGCTTGTATCGAATGGACACTCTCGAAGACTTCCGTGCTGGTGGCTGAGATCTTTCAACCGAGATCGAGAAAGCAATGGAGTTGGAAGCCGAACCAGAGTATTGCTTTCCTGATGATGATGAAACCAGGAGTGCGAGCGTATCTGAAAGTGAAGGGGGCCTCGAGGGCAAAGACACTGCTCCTGGAGAGGTCAAAGTCTTTTAGTATTTTTTTTTGTTTCTTACAAGACCGTTTTGGTCTATTATAAGTAAATTTTATCGGACCATGCTATCCTTGTTAATGATTTTTGACATGTATATAAAACTCTCTTCCTTTCTGCCTTGTAGAATTGTGAAGTTTTTTTCTGATCGATACCAAACTAGTGTATCCCTTAGGACTTCTGATCTTGTGAGTGCTTGCTCGAACTCGAATTAAGCTTTATGGTCGAGTGAGTGTTTGCTCGAACTTGAAGCAATATAGCCCTTAAACTTTATGATCGAGTGAGTGTTTGCTCGAACTCGAAGTAAAATAATAGCCCTTAGGCTTTATGGTTGAGTGAGTGTTTGCTCGAACTCGAAGTAAAATAACAACCCTTAGACTTTATGGTCGAGTGAGTGTTTGCTCAAACTCGAAGTGAAAAACAGCCCTTAGACTTTATGGTCGAGTGAGTGTTTGCTCGAACGCGAAGTAAAACAATAGCCCTTAGGCTTTGTGGCCGATTGAGGGTTTGCTCGAACTCAAAGCAATGTACCCCTTAGGCTTTATGGTCGAGTGAGTGTTTGCTCGAACTCGAAGTGAAAAATATCACTTAGGCTTTATAGTCAAGAGCCCTTTGGCTTTATGGTCGAGTGAGTGTTTGTTAGAGCTCGAAGTAAAAAATAGACCTTAGGCTTTATTGTCGAGTGAGTATTTGCTCGAACGCGAAGTAAAACACAGCCCTTAGGCTTTATGTTCGAGTGAGTGTTTGCTCGAACTCGTAGTAAAGGTAGCCCTTAGGCTTTATGGTCGAGTGAGAATGATCGCTCGAACTCGAATTAAGGTAGCCTTTAGGCTATATAGAGCTTGATCTCGTTGATATTTTGGATGGCAGTCCCCAATTTATGGGATAATTATTCAAACTCCGGTCATTGTAGAAGAATCTTTCTGAGATATGAGATATCGGTAAAGAAGAAATTTCTTTTTATAAGTCATTATACATGTGTTCATGTTTTGTGCCAGGGCTAAAGCAAACTACGCGGGCATGGTTCGTTTGACCATTTGGCCCTTACAATTGTTTCCTACCAAGACCCTGTTGCATAGAACATGATATATTCGAGGGCAATGCCCCCCAGTATTCGAGGTTAATTTTAAAGAGGCCTCGAATACTGTTGAATTGTTCTAAGTTAGCACGATCAATGGTTGCCTCATTAAAAACCTCGCCAAAAAAACTATTTGGGAAAAAACCGGTCTAAGGGAAAAAGAGTGCAACGCGTGCTTTCAGACCTAAAGGCTTCGAGTTGAAGAATCCATCCCTGTTTCTGGTCGAACACCTGTAACGGTTAATTTTGAAATACAAATGAACATGGGAGGGCCCTACCTTAGCAGTAGTATCATTTTAGGTGCGACACGTTCCAATTGCTCGGTAGTTGTTTGTCGTTTATCACACCGATCTTGTAGGATCCTTTTTCGATGATTTCGACAACCTGATACGGTCCTTCCTAGTTCGAACCCAGTTTCCCTTCATTTGGATTTTGGCTGTTGAAGGGTGACTTTCCTTAGCACCAAGTCCCCGATTTTAAAATGTCGAAGATTGGTTTTTCGATTGTAGTACCTTTCGATAAGCTATTTTTGGGCGGTCAATTGGACGAGAGAGGCTTCTCGTCTTTCATCCAATAATTCTAGGCTCGTATTCATGGTCTCGTTGTTTGACTCCTTTGTTGCATGTAGAAACCTGATGCTAGGTTCTCCGATATCAACCGGGATCAGAACTTCGGTATCATAAACCACACGAATGGCGTTGCTCCGGTACTGGATTTCGATGTTGTGCGGTACGCCCATAGGACCTAGGGTAGTATTTCTCTCCATTTTCCTTTAGTGTCGGTCAATCTCTTCTTAAGATTTTGGATGATGGTTTTGTTGGTCGATTCGACTTGTCCGTTCCCGTAGGGACTATAAGGTGTTGATAGGATCCTTTTGATCTTGTGATTCTCGAGAAACTTAGTTACTTTGCTGCCGATGAATTATTTTCCATTATCACATAGAGTCTCGGATGGCATCCCGAATCGACATATGATGTGGTCCCAAATGATGTCTATCACTTCTTTTTCTTTGACTTTTTTGAAAGCTTGAGCTTCAACCCATTTAGAGAAATAATAAGTTATAAATAAAATAAACTGAGCTTTACCTACAGCCGATGGGAGGGGGCCAACGATGTCCATTCCCTATTTCATGAAAGTCATGGAGATAGGACCGAGTGGAGTAGCTCTACGGGTTGATGAATCATGGACGCATGTCTTTGGCATTTGTCACATTTTTGAATGAACTCCCTTGCATCCTTGCCCATATCGGTCCATAAAAACCCTGCTCTGATTACTCTATGGACAATCGAATCGGCACCAGAATGGTTTTCACAAGTGCATTCGTGAATTTCCCGTAGGATGTAATCGTTATCTCCTGGTCCCAAACATATTGCCAATGGTCCATCGAACGTCCTTCTAAATAGTGTTCTGTCTTCAGACATGGTGGACCGTGCTGCCTTTATTTGTAGAGCTCTCGATTCTTTTGGATCTGATGAAAGCTTGTCGTTCTTGAAGTACTCTATATATTTGTTTCTCCAATCCCAAGTTAGACTCGTGAAGTATATCTCGGCGTGACCTTCTTCGATCACCAATCTTTTGAGTTATACGACAGTCCCCGAGTTGAGTTCGTCATCTTCAACCGATGAACCTAAGTTTTCAAGGGCATCGGCCTCACTGTTCTGTTCTCGGGGTACATGTTGCAAATTCCATTCCTTAAATCGATGTAGAGTCACCTGTAATTTATCCAAGTACCTATGCATTCAATATTCTTGGACTTTGAAAGTCCCGTTAACTTGGTTTACCACGAGGAGGGAATCACACTTAGCCTCTACGACCTTCGCTCCCAAGCTTCTAGCTAGTTCGAGACCTGCAATCATGGCCTCATACTCGGCATCATTATTAGTCAATTTTGTAGTTCTGATAGACTATCTTACTACATTACCTGTGGGCGATTTTAGTACGATGCCTCGTCCGCACCCGTTTGCTTTCGAGGCATCATTCGTAAAGAGGGTCCAGAACCCCGAAGAGGTACCCGATTTTATCAGTAGTTCTTTTTCAATCTCAGGTACGAACGCCGGCGTAAAGTCAGCCACAAAGTCTGCCAAGATTTGCGATTTGATAGCAGTGCNCCCGTTAACTTGGTTTACCACGAGGAGGGAATCACACTTAGCCTCTACGACCTCCGCTCCCAAGCTTCTAGCTAGTTCGAANTCAATATCGTACCCGCCGATTTCTATGGCCCATTTGGCCAATCGACCCGAAAGCTCGGGTTTGTACAATATACTTCGAAGAGGATAAGTTGTTACAACATGTATCAGATGATATTGAAAATATGGTTTTAGTTTTCTAGAGGCACTTATTAAATCAAGCGCTAATTTTTCTAAGAGTGGATACCTAGTTTCGGCCTCGCCTAAGGTCCGACTGACATAATAAATAGGGAATGGCGTACCTCGTTCTTTTCGAGCCATGAATCCACTTACCGCTATCTCCTAACAACTAAGTACAAGTAAAGTTGTTCGTCCACTTTCGGGGTATGAAGCAGAGGCGGGCTCGATAAATAGTGTTTTAGTTCCTCCAAAGCCTACTAGCATTCCAGAGTCCATGCAAAGTAGCTTTTCTTCTTAAGTAGTAAGAAAGATCGGTGGCTCGTATCTGAGGATCTCACAATGAATCATCTAGGGTGGCTATCGATCCCGTTAGCCTCTACACTACCTTTATATTATCTACTATCAGATGTCCTTGATAGCTTTGATTTTATCGGGGTTGATCTCGATTTCTCGATTGCATACCATGAAACCAAGAAACTTGCCCGAGCCAACCCTGAATGCACATTTTCGGGATTGAGCTTCATATTGTACTCCCTCAGTATGTCGAAAGGTTCCTACAAATGCTTTAAATTGTCCTCTGCTCGCAGGGACTTAACTAACATGTCATCAATATAAACTTTCATTGATTTTCCTATTTGTTTTTTGAACATTCAGTTTACTAGGCATTGATAAGTTGCACCAGCATTTTTCAGACCGAATAGCATTACGTTATAGCATTAGGTACCGTACTTAGTGATAAACGAGGTCTTTTCTTGATCATCCGGGTTCATCTGTACCTAATTGTACACGGAATAGGCATCAAGAAAATTGAGAGTCTCGTGACCGGCCATGGCATCGATCATACGATCGATATTAGGCAAAGGAAAAGAATCCTTAGGGCATGCATTATTCAGGTGTATATAATCTATACACATTCTAAGTTTGTTTCCCTTCTTAGGGACTACCACCACATTTGCTAGCCATTCAGGGTATTTTACTTCTTGAATGGATCCTATTTTAAGAAGTTTGGTTACCTCATCCTTGATGAAGGCATGTTTAACCTCGGGTTGGGGCCTTCTTTTTAGCTTTACCGGATGGAATATCGGATCCAAGCTTAGTCTATGAGTGGCCATTTTCGGTGGGATCCCTGTCATGTCAAGATGGGACCAAGCGAAACAGTTCATGTTAGCTATAAGAAATTGAATAAGCTTTTTCCTGAGCTCGGAATCTAACCTGTGCCCAGGTATATCTTTCGCTTGGGCAGATGATCAATTAGCATGATTTTCTCCAGTTCTTCGATCGTTGATTTGGTAGCGTCGTAATCATCGGGGACCACAAAGGATCGGGGATCCCATAGTCATCATTTTTGTCAGTCTTCAGATTTTCTAGTTGGATCGAGGCTGGCGTTTATGATTGCTATTTGGTATCGCAATTCCCCTTCGAATCTGATCCCTTTTGTCGATGTTAGTGAAGATATCGCAACTACTTCATCGATGGAAAATATTTCCTTTGCGGCCGGATGCTCCCCGTAGACCGTTTTGATCCCCTCCGATGTTGGGAATTTCAAAACCTGGTGAAGGGTCGAGAGTACTGCTCTCATATTGTGGATCCATGGCCTCCCGAAAGGGCATTGTATCTCATGTCTCCCTCGATCATGTGGAACTTCATTTCTCGAATGGTCCCAGCCACGTTTACTGGCAAAATTATCTCGCTCTTAATAGTTTTACATGCCATATTAAATCCGTTTAATACCAGGGTTGTGGGCACGACCTGGTCCTGTAGACCGAGTTGCTCTACGACCCTTGATCGAATGATGTTGGCCGAACTACCTGGATTAATTAACATACGCTAAACTTGAGTTTTATTCATAAGTACAAATATTACCAGTGCATAGTTATTGGGCTACATGATTCCTTCTGCGTTTTTGTCACTAAAGGACAAACTTCCTTTAGGTGTGTGATCGTGAGTCCGAGATCGTTTCTCTCTTACAATCAAAATCATAGTGTGTTTAAGCACCGACCCCTGGGGGACATCGATCCCTCCGATTATCATATGGATGATGTGTTGTGGCTCTTCTTGTTCGTTTTGTCTATTGAAATCTCTATTTTTGAAATGGTTTTCGGCCCGATCACTTAAAAATTCTTGATGGTTCCCTTCATTGAATAACCGGGCTACCTCCACTCTCAACTGCCTACAGTCTTGAGTTATGTGGCCATGGGTGCCATGATACTTGCACATTTGATTGGAATTACTCTGGTCTGGATCGGACAGCAGAGGATGAGGCCACTTAGTATCATTGATGCGTCTCATAGCCGACACGATGGCGGATGCATCAATGTTGAAGTTGTATTCTGATAACCGTGGTGCTTCCTTAGGCACGGTATGCCTGTCGAACCCATTCTTGTTGATCAGCCCCCGAGACCACCGGCCTTGATCACTTCATCTTTTACCTCATGCGAGCCTGCGTGCAGGTTCGCTACTCCTACGATCTCCGTTATACGGCTGATATCGGTCCTTGTTGGATCTTGGTTCTCGGTCGATGTCCCTTTTAATAACGGACCCAGAATCCAACTGGTCGTCTTCGACTCTAATCTTTGATTGATATCGATTGTGTACATCGGCCCACGTAACATCCGGGTACTCGATCAAGTTCTTTTTCAACTGCCGTGAAGCCATCGAGCTTTGTTCGTTAAGTCCTTGAGTGAAAGCATGAACAGCCCAATCGTCCGTGACCGGTGGTAGATCCATTTGTTCCATTTGGAAACGAGATACGAACTCTCTTAGTATCTTGTTATCTTTTTGCCTTACCTTGTAAAGGTCTGACTTCCTGGTGTCGACCTTTATGGCTCCGGCATATGCTTTTACGAAAGTATCTGCAAGCATAGCAAAAGAATCGATAGAGTTAGGCGGTAAATTATGATACCATACCATTGCCCCCTTTGACAGAGTTTCCCCGAACTTCTTCAATAATACAGATTCGATCTCATTGTCTTCTAGATCATTCCCTTTAATGAAACATGTGTAAAAGGTGACATGTTCGTTGGGATCGGTCGTCCCATCATGTTTATGAATTTCGTGCATGAGGAACTTCTTGGGGATCGGTTTGGGAGTCGCGCTTGGGGGGAAAGGCGTTTGTACGAATTGTTTGGAATCCAAGCCCTTCAATATCGGTGGTTCCCCCGTGGATCTGATCAAACCTGGAGTTATATGTTTCTACTTTTTTTGTCGTTTGATTCAATCCTCTTTTCTCCTGACTCAGTTCGTTTTGTCAGTTCCTCGAGCATCCTAACAATTTCGGTATTAGTCCCCGACTCTTGTTCATTTGATCTTACTACAGTTGGCCTCATTTTGTGGGTGACTTCTAGGGGTGGATCGGGCTCGACCCTGCTTGGTAACTGGGTTTGGCTATACAACTAATCTATTGCTACCTATTGAGCTTGCAACATTTCAAAAATCATACGCAGGCCGATCCCGTCTTCTCCATCATTTTGGGTATTTCAAACTGCAGATGGAGCACCACCATGAATGTTGTTTTCGAGGTTGGAACGTTGGTTCTCCTCGATGGCCACATGTGAATTAGCATCAATTGGATTTGCGATACGAGTTCCAATGGGATCGATGAGTGGCCTTTCATCCCCGGTCGTCAGGTTGTTGTTCTTATCTTGAAGGCCAACTTCGTTATCGATAAGTAGGGCCATTAATTGAGAGTTCGCCGTTTTTAACCTGATATCAAAGACACTTCAAAGAGCAAGTATAAAATGGTGTGTTTTGAAGATATTCGTACCAAGTAACCACTGTTATCCTTAGCCCCACGGTGGGTGCCAAACTGTTTACCCGAAAAATGGATAGAGTTGAATTTATGCGTAGTTCTAAGGATACGTGGTATAAATTGGTATAAATCGTAAAAATAAGTAGAAATATATGGAACATTGACTGTAAAAAGGAATGAATACAAACCCAAATTGAGTATAGAATCGTTTATAAATGAACAATATGAATCATATCAAAAGCCCAAAAAAGGATAATATTAGCTAGATGTTATGTAAATCGCAATAATTTCTTAATATGAGAGTGTATGAATGTATGAATGAATCAGTGAATGAATGAATTTCGTCCCCTGAATCAATGATAACCTACTCTTAATATAGTAGAGGAATCGTATTTTAGATATAATTAAAAATACATAGTTGGGATCCCATGATAGATTAATTAATTGGCTTTTCCTTGATTTCTGCCAAGGTTCTCTCCCCAAACGCGGCTATAATGGCTCTTTTGTCCCTTGGCTCCTGCCCGAACTCGGCCGCTCTCGATTGTGATCGGTCTCTATTCGCTCGACCTCTATCTGGGATCGATCTCGGTCTCGGCTGATTTCGGTCTCGATCGGTCTCTATTTGCTCGACCTCTATCTGGGCTCGATATCGATCTTGGCTATTCCCGACCTTGGTCGGTTTCTAGGGCTCGAACGCAGCAGCTTGACTTCACTTCATAGCTCGATATTACAATGATGAACCTCGGTCCATCATGCCACTATCTCGATTAGTCACACAAAGGGCAAACTCGGTTTTAACCGTATACATTAACGTATCTAAGAATCTGGGTATTGTTCTTCCATTGAAGTTCAGTATATTTGATTCCCTATTTGCTTTAGGGGAGATTATCACAAATACAATAAATTGAAAAACACTAGTATTGTGCATTCTCAGCATATGGCCTTCAAAGTTGAGAGCTACAATATCATCGTTAGTCCCTAGTATGTGGCAATGAATCGTCCTAGGACGGCTATCCGTCTCGTTAGCCTCTCCACGGTCTTTATATTATCTACAATCGTGATGTCCTCGATAGCTTTGATTTTTATCGAGGTTGATCTTGATTCCTCGATTGGATACCATAAAACCAAGAAACTTGCTCAAGCCAACCTCGAATGCACATTTTTTGGGGTTGAGCTTCATATTGTACTCCCTCAGTATGTCAAAAGTTTCCTGCAAATGCTTTAAATGTTCATCTGCTCTCAGGGACTTAACTAACATGTCATCAATATAAACCTCCATTGATTTTCCTATTTGTTTTTTGAACATTCGGTTTACTAGGCATTGATAAGTTGCACCAGCAATTTTCAGACCGAATGGCATTACGTTATAACAGTAGGTACCATACTTAGTGATAAACGAGGTCTTTTCCTGATCCTCCAGGTTCATCTGTATCTGATTGTACCGGGAATAGGCATCGAGAAAATTGAGAGTCTCGTGTCCGGCCGTGGCATCGATCATACGATCGATATTAGGCAAAGGAAAAGAATCCTTAGGGCATGTATTATTCAAGTCTTTATAATCTATACACATTATAAATTTGTTTCCCTTCTTAGGGACTACCACCACATTTGCTAGCCATTCGGGGTATTTTACTTCTCGAATGGATCATATTTTAAGAAGTTTGGTTACGTCTTCCTTGATGAAGGCATGTTTGACCTTGGGCTGGGGCCTTCTTTTTAGCTTTACAAGATGGAATTTCGGATCCAAGCTTAGTTTATGAGTGGTCGTTTCTGGTGGGATCACTATCATGTCAAGATGGGACCAAGTGAAATAGTTCATGTTAGCTATAAGAAATTGAATAAGCATTTTCCTGAGCTCGGGATCTAACCCCGTGCCCATGTATACCTTTCGCTCGGGTAGATAATCAATTAGCGTGATTTTCTCCAGTTCTTCGACCATTGATTTGGTAGCGTTGGAATCATCGAGGACCACGAAGGATCGGGGGATCCCATAGTCATCATTTTCATCAATCTTCAGATTTTCTAGTTGGGTCGAGGCTGATGTTTGAGATTGCTATTTGGTATCGCATTTCTCCTTCGAATCTGATCCATTTGTCGATAATAGTGAAGATATCGGAACTACTTCATTGATGGAAAACATTTCCTTTGCGGCCGGTTGATCCCCGTAGACCATTTTGATCCCATCTGATGTTGGGAATTTCAGAACCTGGTGAAGGGTCGAAGTTACTGCTCTCATATTATGGATCCATGGCCTCCCGAACAGGGCGTTATATCTCATGTCGCCCACGATCACGTGGAACTTCATTTCTTGGATGGTCTCGTCCATATTTACTAGCAAAATTATCATGCCCTTAGTAGTTTCACATGGCATATTGAATTCTTTTAGTACCAGGGTTGCGGGTATGACCTGGTCCTGTAGACCGAGTTGCTCTACGGCCCTTGATCGAATGATGTTGGCCAAACTACATGGATCAATTAACACACGTTTAACTTGAGTTTTATTCATAAGTACATATATTACCAGTGCATCATTATTGGGTTGCATGATTCCTTCCGCGTCTTCGTCACTAAAGGACAAGGTTCTTTTAGGTGTGAGATCGTGAGTCCAAGATTGTTTCTCTCTTACAATCGACATCTTAGTGCATTTAAGCACCGGCCCCTGGGGGATATCGATCCCTCCGATTATCATGTGGATGATGTGTTGTGGCTCTTCTTGTTCATTTTGCCTATTGAAATCGTTGTTTTTGAAATGGTTTTTGGCCTGGTCACTTAAATATTCTAGAAGGTTCCCTTCACTGAATAACCAGGCTACCTCCTCTCTCAACTGCCTGCAGTCTTCAGTTCTGTGGCCATGGGTGCCATGATACTTGCACATTTATTAAAATTTCTCTAGGCTAGATCAAACTGTAGAGGTCGAGGCCACTTAGTATCATTGATGCGTCCGATAGCTGACACGATGGCGGATGCATCAATGTTGAAGTTGTATTTTGATAATCGTGGTGCTTCCTTAGGCCCGGTATGCCTGTCGAGCCAATTCTTATTAATCAACCCCTGGGACAACTAGCCTTGATCATTCTTCTTTCGCCTCTTGCGGGGTTGCGTGCAGGTTTGATACTCCTCTAATCTCCGTTATATGGCCGATATCGGTCCTTGTTCGATCTTGGTTCTCGGTCGATGTCCCTTTTAATAACGGACCCAGAATCCAACTGGTCGTCTTCGACTCTAATCTTTGATTGATATCGATTGTGTACATCGGCCCACGTAACATCCGGGTACGCGATCAAGTTCTTCTTCAACTGCCGTGAAGCCTTCGAGCTTTGTTCGTTAAGTCCTTGAGTGAAAGCATGAACAGCCCAATCGTCCGTGACCGGTGGTAGATCCATTTATTCCATTTGGAAACGAGATACGAACTCTCTTAGTATCTCGTTATCTTTTTGCCTTACCTTGTAAAGGTCTGACTTCCTGGTCTCGACCTTTATGGCTCCGGCATGTGCTTTTATGAAAGTATCTGCAAGCATAGCAAAAGAATCGATAGAGTTAGGTGGTAAATTATGATACCATACCATTGCCCCCTTTGACAGAGTTTCCCCGAACTTCTTCAATAATACAGATTCGATCTCATTGTCTTCTAGATCATTCCCTTTAATGAAACATGTGTAAAAGGTGACATGTTCGTTGGGATCGGTCGTCCCATCATGTTTATGAATTTCGTGCATGAGGAACTTCTTGGGGATCGGTTTGGGAGTCGCGCTTGGGGGGAAAGGCGTTTGTACGAATTGTTTGGAATCCAAGCCCTTCAATATCGGTGGTTCCCCCGGGGATCTGATCAAACCTGGAGTTATATGTTTCTACTTTTTTGTCGTTTGATTCAATCCTCTTTTCTCCTGACTCAGTTCGTTTTGTCAGTTCCTCGAGCATCCTAACAATTTTGGTATTAGTCCCCGACTCTTGTTCATTTGATCTTACTACTGCTGGCCCCGTTTTGTGGGTGACTTCTAGGGGTGGATCGGGCTCGGCCCTTCTTGGTACATGGGTTTGGCTATACAACTAATCTATTGCTACCTGTTGAGCTTGCAACATTTCAAAAATTATACGTAGGCCGATCCCGTCTTCTCCAACATTTTGGGTATTTCAAACTGCAGATCGAGCTCCACCATGAATGTTGTTTTCGGTGTTGGAACAGTTTTTCGCCTCGATGACCACATGTGAATTAGCATCAATTGGATTTGCAACCCGAGTTCCAATGGGATCGACAAGTGGCCTTTTATCCCCGGTCGTCAGGTTGTTGTTCTTATCTTGAAGGCCAACTTCGTTGTCGATAGGTAGGGCCATTAATTGAGAATTCGCCGTTTTTAACCTGATATCAAAGACACTTCAAAGAGAAAGTATAAAATGGTGCGTTTTGAAAAGATTCGTACCAAGTAACCACTTTTATCCTTAGCCCCATGGTGGGTGACAAACTGTTTACCCGAAAAATGGATAGAGTTGAATTTATGCATAGTTCTAAGGATACGTGGTATAAATTGGTATAAATCATAAAAATAAGTAGAAATATATGGAACATTGACTGTAAAAAGGAATGAATACAAACCCAAATTGAGTATAGAATCGTTTATAAATGAACAATATGAATCAGTATCAAAAGCCCAAAAAAGGATAATATTAGCTAGATTTTATGTAAATCGTAATAATTTCTTAATAAGAGTTAAACATTCGAGGACGAATGTTCTAAAGAGGGGAAGGATGTTACATCCTGTACTTTTCTACAGAGGATTTGTGACTGTTAGACTCCGTAAGTTTAACAACCTTGATACCGTTAGATATTATGTTAATGTGGTATTTTCTTGTAAGTGGAATATTTTAGTAAAAGTTTTATAAGTATAATTTTGGATAGTTACCATTATTACTATTTTCGAATATGGTAAATTAGACACATAATATATGAAACTTTATGAGATTTTCTTTATTTTAAAGATAGAAATTATTTTCTCACAAGAAAAGAAGGTTATCTTTTTACCATTTTAAGAATTAAGCGTACTAGAATTTTTACTCTTTAAATGAGATTAGGAAAATTAGAAGTTGAGAAAATATATGCATTTTTACATGGATATTTTAATAAAATAAAAATGTATGTATTGATTTTATATGGTACCATAAATTATTAAGATTTTAATATTTTAATAGTAGTATTTTATGTAAGTCGAGATAATTCTTAATTATACGGATAATTGAATAATTAACAATTAGTGGTTGATTAATTTAAGACTTTGGATAAAGACTAAAATCTTTGGATAAAAACTAAAGTCTTTGGATGAGCTTAAGGTGTAAAAAATGTGGCAGCCCCCTCACCTTCTAAATAATGACTCATTAGTCATTTAAAATAGGTGTCACATTGTTAGAAGATAAAGTCCAATGTTAGTAGATCAATTTTTTTGTTAACACTTTTTGAGTACACATGACTTTACAGTAAGTTTCAATTGATTGTTTGGTAAATGCTGGTTTGGATAAAAAGCATGTCGCGTCAGTTCGGAAAATATATCCACAAATACTCAACCAAAGGAAAGAGGTACCTTCGGTAAAGATTGATTTCCTTGTGAATAAATTGGGTTATCTGCTGTTTACTTTGGTTTCGTTTCCATCTTACCTCAACTACACAATTCTACGAATCGGGCTTAGGCTTTCAATGTATAATTGGCTCAGAGATAAAGGAATAGTGGATGCAAAGTTGGCTTTGAGCACTATCATAGCTTCCTTAGAGAAATTATTCATGAAGGCATATGTAAACCCTCATCCTAAAGGCCTTCAGGTTTGGCCAAATCTAAAAAAAGAGATATATCGTGATTAAGTGACAGATATCCCGAGCTATTTCATCTAGCTACATTGGCAAGGGATTGTCAAGAGAATCAGCTCAGGTATGTTAAGGCTATCACTCCTTATCTTTTGGCATGATCCGAGTAACGATACATAAACATAATGCTATTCCATAAGTGGTTCTACTCTTAGCAGTTAAGGATGTCTATGTTATTCATTCCGGTAAAGTGATATTCAAGCATGTCTAAGTATGTCCCTAAGTCCCTATTGAGGTTTATGATAGAGATTTTAATGTTTATAATATAGTGATACATGCATCATTATGCATATTCATTTACCACTGTGCTACGGCCGGTCGGGCAGTTACCACCGGTTGGGCAGTTATGTTTCATTATTTACCACCGGTTGGACAGTCATGCATATTCATTTACCACCGAGTTACGGCCGGTAGGGAAGTTATACATTTACCATCGAGCTACGGCCGGTTGGGAAGTTATACATCTACCACCGAGCTACGGTCGGTCGGGCAGTTACAATTACCACCGGTTGGGCAGCTAGGCATTTA
>AWOL01S0035897.1:4753-15940 GCA_000715115.1 Nicotiana otophora | reverse complement strand
CGTCGGTCGCACTCCTCGGTTTTGGGGCGTGACAAACTTGGTATCAGAGCCTAAGGTTTTAAAGTGTCCTAGGATGTCTCTGAGCCATGTCTAGTGAGAATATTCCGCAAGTTACTACACTGCCTAATACTACTACAACTGATCAGACAACACCTGTCCCTACACCTACTGAGGGTTCAACAGTCCCTCCAACTGATAGTGGCATCCCAAGCCTAGAGATCAATTGTTGCACCCACTTCTTCTAGTCATCCAGGGGATTCTACTAGTTTCAGGGTGAACATGTTTCTCCAGTTGGATCCTCCAGTGTTCATGGGTACTAACCCATAGGAGGATCCCCAGGACTTTATTGATGAGATGAATAAGACTCTCAGAGTGATGCGTGCTACTGAAACGGAGGCAGTAGCATTGGCCTCCTACCTCCTAAAAGAGGTGGCTTATTCTTTGTTTGAACTATGGAATGAGTCCCGTGAAGAAGGAAGCCCTCTGGCAAGGTGGGGTGAGTTTGTTGATGCCTTCATTGATCATTTCTTGCATGCTGAGTTTGAGAACTTGAGCCAAGGTAGCCTGAGTCTGTGGGATTACCATATGAGATTCGCTTACCTGTCTAAGTATGTTATTTACATGTTGCCCACTATAGAGGCTAGAGTGCATTGCTTTGCACAGGGCCTTAGTCCCTTGGTAATTAATGAGGCCGCTACAATAGCCTTGAATTCTAATATGAACTATGGAAAAATGGAATACCCACTACCAAGGATAGATGACTTGTTTGATCAATTTCAAGGTGTCAGGTACTTCTCGAAAATCGATTTAAGATCCGGGTATCACCAATTGAAGATTAGGGAGCAGGATATTCTGAAAACAATTTTTAGGACACGGTATGGGCATTTTGAATTTCTAGTTATGTCTTTTGGGCTATCAAATGCCCCAACAGCCTTCATGGATCTTATGAATCGAGTTTTCAAGTCGTTCGTCGGCTTTTTAGTGACAGTGTTTATTGATGATATTCTTGTATATTCACAAATTTGAGAGGACTATGCCAATCATCTAAGGGCAGTTCTGCAAACCCTATATCAGCACTAGTTATATGCAAATGTTACAAAATGTGAATCTTGGCTTGAATCGGTCACATTCATGGGTCATGTCGTCTCCAGTGAGGGAATTAAGGTTGATCCTCAGCAATTTATAGCTATGAAGAATTGGCCGAGGCCTACAACTCCAATAGAGATTCGCAATTTCTTAGGATTAGCTGGATATTACAAAAGGCCGATCCGGTCAAGATCGAACACCATGCTGCACACATGGCGGTGATTGTGCTGGAAATTGTACCATATCATTGCTCCTTGCGACAAGGTTTTTCCAAATTTCTTCAGTAGAACAGATTCAATCTCATCGTCTTCCTATTCATTTCCTTTTACTGCGCATGTAAAATAAATGACATGTTCATTAGGGTTGGGGGTCCCATTGTACTTAAGAATTTCTGGCATTCGGAATTTCTTCGGAATAGATTTCGGAGCCGCACTTGGAGGGAAAGGATTATGTACAAATTTCTTTGAATCCATACCCTTTAGAAATGACGGTGCCCCCGGTATTTGGTCAACGCAGGAGTTATATGTCTCTACTTTGTTGTCATTTGCCTCGATTATCTTTTCTCCCGATTCAATTCGTTTGGTGAGTTCCTCGAGTATTTTCATATTGACGGCGGGGTCAGTCCACGATTCATTAGCGTTCGACCTTTCCGGCACAGGCTCGGTCATGTGAACGACTTTTGGTTCGATCATACTCGGTGTTCGGTATTGATTTTGTAGTTTTGCTATAGCGGCTTGTTGAGCCTGTAACTTTTAGAATATCAATTGGAGGCTAACTCCACCATCTTCTCCATCATGCGTACCTCGACTACCTGATCGAACTTCTCTGCGTATGCAACCTTTGGGATCAATGCCCAAATTTGCTTTTAGGGCGACATGTGAACTGACATGGACGGGATTTGCAATTGGTGCTTCCTCGAGGTCATCCTGAGGCACCTCGATCCCTAGGTCGGCGATATTGTATTTTTCCCCATGCAATCCAAGGCCATTGTCACCATGTGTAGGCCCTGCTTGTGAGTTTGACATATTTATCCTGAAAACAAAGAAACTTACGAGAACAAGTGTAAAGCAGTGTGTGTTATTTGAATCAGTATTAAGCAATCACCATTATCAGTAGCCCCACGGTGGGCACCAAACTGTTTACCCTTCAAATTGGATAACAATTAAACATATAATCTGGTTTCAAGGACACGTGATTCCACCTAATACCAATTGATAAAAGTGAGGATGAGTAATATAAATTAACAATAAAGTAAAGCAAACCAATGTTAGAATGGAACTCAACCCTCGAGTTTGTACACCCTTGAACTAGTTGAAGCAAGAACAATTAAAGTGTAGCAAGCTGATGAACAATAATGTAAATGAGAAAGAGAATTATATTGCTTTTGTGCCTGTCCACCTTGTCTTACAAATGATTAGAACCCCCCTTTATATCGTAGAGGAATTTCACTTATGGTATAATTGTAATTACAGAAGGAAATCTCATGATTAGCTAATTAACCATTTCTGATTTGATCCGTTCCAAGATTTACGCCATGATCCTCGACCAGTCACCGATACCTCGACTTTCTGTTATTATGTTATCTTCGATCTTTGTTCGATGTCTGTCTCATTTGTCTTTGATCACTACTAGCCACGATCTCGACAGGTACCTCGATTCTGGATGCGGTACCTTATCCTCGTGATTTAGTCTATTCCGTTACGAGACCGTCATTCGATGCAACCTCCCGGTCTCGGTCAAATAGTAAAATCGGGTGGGCCTGGTTTTAACCGTATACACAAATACTACTTTTCAAACCAAATACTACTTTTCTAGTCTCTCTCTCGCCCCCTCTCTATTTATCTCTATATTTCCAAAATATTATATGTCATATGTTTTAATTATTGAGTGTAATTTTACAGATATTTTACATACAAAATTACTAATTAGAAAAATATTGTTTGAGAGAAAAGTCGTTAAAATATAATATGAACTATTATAGTTCACATATAATAACATGAAAAGGATTACGATTATATTACATTATTCAAATAAAAAAATAATTTATGTAGGATAATAAAAAAATATTAATCGGGTTTAAAGTCCAATATAAAGATTTAACAAAACAATTAGGTGCAAGAAAGGGATAACTTCTAAAGTATTAACCATTATTTTACACATAAATTTCCACCTTTCATCCATGATAAAGTTTTCTTGTTATATATTTCAAGATCTCGTGGTTGATATTACTTACTTAAATTCCTAAACACGTGGCCATTTAAGTATTTTTCAACTTTAGCAAATCTTTCATGGTTGATATTTTTCAACTTCTACAAGAACTAAACATGGAAAAATTATATTACTTATTTAAAGTCCTAAACACGTGACCTTTTAAATATTAGGCATAAACGTTGTATCATCTATTAATTACTTTATTATTGTTAAAACACACACACATTAGTTTAACTTTTTTTCCCCCACAGAATCTGCATCCACTAAAAGTAATATGAAAGATTTATAAATATTTTATGGAGTTTAAACAAGAAAAGAATTTATATACGGTAAAATACCAATTGATTTAAAGCCCTAAAATTTAGAACTTCTTACCTACCTCAAATAAGGAAATGTTTAATAATAAAAATTTTAGTCAATTTTAATGTTCTAAATATTAGAGAATTAATTAAATGACTGTTTTATCCAATGTGAACTTTATTTTTAAATGGTAAAAAAGGCGAACGATATTTTNTGAAATTTATTTTTAAATGGTAAAAAAGGCGAACGACATTTCGCTAAGAGGTTTCGTGCTTTTAATATAGTATAGATATAGATTCATATATGTTGATTTTGAACCTATTACTTGAAAAAGAAAGAAATGGCTTAGACAAAAGGGGTGTTTTTATGTTTTCAATTCACGCTAATTCCTCTAGTCGTTGTTAGGGTATCAAGTGCCAAGGGCTCCGTCGTTCAAGCATGTCAGATTCAAATCTTGAAATTCATGCTCTGGGAACGCAACTCCTCCAAATTCTGTCGAATACTTCCAAACGATTGGATACTCAGTAAGGGCATTTGTTGGCACTGCTTCAGGATATACGGAAGTCGAAGGCAGAAACTACTAAGAATTTAAAGCTAATCCGGGAGAAATTGCATTTCCGTTCTCCATCAGTTAATCCCTCAGGTATACTTTCCTCTTCTTGCATGCATGTAATGAGCCTAGCAATTGTAGCTATTTTGGCTTAATTGCATTTTATCCGTTGCAATTGTAGCAACTGTATTTCATTTAGCATAAGCCTTTGGGTCTGTTGGTGAAATGTATGCTTGTATGTATATGTGTGTGTGTGTATGCTGATTTATCATAAGTTCCATGCATATGTGAAATGTGTGTATACTGATTTGGACTTTATTGATTTCTAAGATGTATTTATCTTCCTCTCATTTTCATAAAATTCGCCCATTAGTGAATTTGGTATATTGTTACAAAAGTATAGCCAGCGCCATCGCCATCGCCACATCAGCAGCACAATGTGATTCGCAATAATTGGATTAGAGGGGAATGTACATATGGTGACACATGTACGTATGCATTCTTGGACTAATAGCGATTGCTTCAATTCGTCGATTAAAATTGAAGTCTCCCAAGTCTCATTGTAACGACTCGGCCGGTCGTTTTGAGAGTAATAGCCCTGATCCCCTACTTTCTGCTTTCCCTGTATATGATGTGACTTGCCAGGAGGTCTTGTTTTTGGTTTCGGAGTGAGTTGGGACACTTAGTCCTTAAAACGGAAGCTTAAGTCTTAGGATTTTGACTATAGTTGGAACTATGTGAAGACGACTCCAGAATGGAGTTTCGTCGGTTCCGTTAGATCCATTGGGTGGTTTTGGACTTACGAGAATGTCCGGACTGTTAATTTGAGGTCTGTAGCTGATTTAGGCTTGAAATGGCGAAAGTCAAATTTTTAGAGATTTTGATCGGAAGTGGACTTTTTGTTATCGGGGTCGGATTTGGATTCTGGAAGTTGGTGTACGTCCTAATGTTGAATATGACTTGTGTGCACAATTTGAGTTCAATCAGACGTGGTTTGATAGGTTTCAGTACCAGTTGTAGAAATTTGATGTTTCAACTTCATTAAGTTTGGATTGGAAGGTGATTCATGTTTTTGTTGTTGTTTGACGTGATTTGAGGCTCGATTAAGTTCGTGTGGTTTTTTGGTAATGGTTGGTATATTTGGTTGAGGTCTCGGGGGCCTCGGGTGTATTTTGGATGCTTAACGATTTGAATTTGGACTTGGGCAAATGGTTGAAGTTGCTGGTTCTGGTGTAATCGCACCTGCACAAGGCTGACTGCAGGTGCGAGAAATATGGAACAGAGCATAGTTGGGTGAATTGGTTAGGGGTCGCAGGTGCGTGGGAAAGGCCGCATATGCGATGCCCGCAGATGCCCAAGGCTGATCGCAGGTGCGAAGAGAGACCGCAGAAGCGGACAGGATTCTGCAGGCGTGCACTCGCAGGTGCAGCCCCTTCATCGCATGTGCGGAGGTAGAGGGGAGTAAGTGGTTTGTGCAGAAGCGCTCTTTTCACCGTACAAGCGGACGCATAGGTGCGAGCCCAGGCTCTGTAGGTGCAAAAATGCCTAGGCAGAACCTACTTAACCTAGACTTCGAGATTTTTGGCCATTGTTATCATTTTGAGCTCGGACTTTGGAGGTTTTGGAGATGGTTTTCGAAGAGATTACTGAGGTAAGCTTCTTGTATTCATTTTTCATCAATAATCTTGCTTCCCCATTTATTTTGCCACCTAGTTAGTGTGTATTTAAGGTGGAATTTGGGAGTTTGAGGCTAGGGATTTGAAGAGTTTCATTTTGAGTTTTGAGTGGTAATTTGAGGTCGGATTTTAATACATTGTGTATGGTTGGACTCGTGAGTGAATGGTATTTCAAATTTTGTTATTTTTGCCCGATTCCAAGACGTGGGCCCGGGGAAGAGTTTTGGGCCGGTTTTTAATTTCTTGCTTTATTAGATTAGTTTCTTATAGTTGTATTTATGGTATGTAATTGATTTTGTCTATATTTGGGCCGTTCGGAGTCGGATATTCGTAAAAAATGCATTATTACCGATTGATTGAGCTTGGTTCGAGGTAAGTAGCTTACCTAACCTTGCGTGGGGGAAATCCCCTTAGGATTTGGTACTGTTGTGATATGTGAGCGCCTTGTACGTGAGGTGATGAGTACGTAAGTAGCTTGCCTAACCTTGCGTGGGGGAAATCCCCTAAGGATTTGGTACTGTTGTAAAACCCGATTTATTATACTGAGTAGTAATATGTTCTTCCTTTTAATTAAGTTATAACGTTTAAATGAGTATTAGCTTGTTTTTCCTTCTTAGTTAGGCTATCCCATTAGGTGTAGCTATCTTGTTTAGTCTAATATCGCATGTCTACATGCTTTAGATACTTATTTGAACTATGTGAAGCATGCCTAGTTGATTTCCTGCTTTTTCCTTGTTCTTTATCAGTATAACTGTAGAAATCTTGCTGTTAACTGTTGTATTTATCGGTCTGAGCCATGTATTTACTTTTGAAACTACGAGGCGGTTCCTTGGGAATTCTCCCTACACATTTACTTTTGAGACTACGATGCGGTTCCTCGGTTGTTCTCCCTGCATATTTACTTTTGAGACTATGAGGCGGTACCTCGGGAGTTCTCCCTGTACATTTACTTTTGAGTCTACGAGCGGGTTCCTTGGGAGATCTCCCTATACATTTACGTTTGGGACTACGAGGCGGAATCTTGGGAGCGCCCCCTGTTGTTATGACATTGTTCTTATGTTGTTGTTTCTCTGTGAATTCTTGCTATTAATTTATCTTATTTTACTTGATTGTTATTATATCATCTGTCTTTTTATTATATCCCTGTAAGGCCCAGACATGACCTCGTCACTACTCTACCGAGGTTAGGCTTGGCACTTACTGGGTACTAATTGTGGTGTACTCATGCTACTCTTCTGCACATATTTTGTGTGCAGATTCAGGTGCTCGCTATCAGCCGCATTACCAGTGAGTCGAGAAAGTTTTGGAGACTTCAAGGTATATCTGCCGCGTCCGCAGACCTCGGAGTCCCCTTCTATTCTTCCCGTTTCAAACACTTTCAGTATTTCTTTTTGTTAAACTCTGGTGTATAGAGATATTATTTCTTTTTAGTAGCTTGTGACTCATGATATTTCGGGTTTTGGGAAGACTGTGAATTATAGAGTATTGGTTATTGTACATGCCAAACGACATTGTTACTAGTTATTCAGTTATCCATTGCTGTTAGTTGCCATGTTTTACTTTCGTATTGTTATTTCCGCAATATTTTAGGCCTACCTAGTCGTAGAGACTAGGTGTCATCACAATGTTATACAGAAGGAGTTTGGGTCGTGACAAGTTGGTATCAAAGCTCTAGGTTCATCGGTGTCATGAGTCACAAGTCAATTTATTAGAGTTTCGCGGATCGATACGGAGGATTTTGTACTTATCTTCGGGAGGCTATGGAACTGTTAGGAAAAATTATACTTCTTTGATTCCTTGTCGTTTGATATTTGTTGACATCAAAAAATTCTAAACTTCGGTATTATATTCTTTCTCACTGATGGTGAGGGCCCATACTGAAGGATCCGATGACCGGGCACCTGCGCCCTGTGCTAGAGCCATGAGAGGCCGGGCCCGGGGTAGAGGCCGAGGACGACCACGTGGTGCAGCCAGAACACCCGCACGCGCTGCGACAGAGGAGGCCCCAGTAACTCCAGCTGGAGGGCTGGCACCTGAGGTGCCTATTTCTGCACCAACTATCCAGGAGACTCTAGCCCAGTGTTAGAGCATATTCAGCACCTTAGCTCAGGCTGGACTAATTCCACTTGTTCCTTCCACATCTCAGGCCGGGGGAGGGGCAAGGACTCCCGCAGCTCGTACTCCTGAGTAGAGGGTCCATGTTGACCATGCCCAGAGTTCATCCCTATTCAGCCGGTGTCTCCAGTTCAACACGAGACTTGGACAACCGCTTCTGAGGAGGAGCAACCCAGACTTTAGAGGTATAAGAAGTACCACTCACCTACCTTCAGCGGAGTGGCTACAGATGAGGCTCAGGGTTTTCATGAGGAGTGTCATTGTATTCTCCGTACTATGGGCATAGCGGAGATAAGTCTGGTTTCATTTACTACCTCCCAGCTTAGAAGAGCAGCCTATCAGTGTTGGCATGCTTATGAGTTAAGTAGTCCCGATTAGGCAGCTTCACTTACATGGACTCAGTTCTCGGACATGGTTTTGAGAGGGTATGTCCCCCAGAGCCACAGGAACTCATGTCGCGTGGAATTTGAGTATCTACACCAGGGTGCTATGATTGTGTTAGAGTATGCAGTCCGCTTTAGTGATTTGGCCCGACATGCACAGACCTTGGTCTCCACAGTTCGAGAGAGGGTTCGACGGTTTATTGAGGGACTCCACCCTACTATCCGGATTAGTATGGACAGGGAGTTGGAGATGGATATTTCTTATCAATAAGTTGTGAGTATTTCCAGGATATTAGAGGGCATGCTTGCTCATAATAAGGAGGATAGGGAGGCCAAGAGGTCTCGAGAGTCTGGCACGTACAGCGGTACTCGTGCCCCAGCTACAGTTCAACATGGTAGGGTCTATGTGAGTTTCCCCATTCATTTAGCTCTTCCAGCCGCCAGTGGTGTTCCAGCCCTACTAGGCCCTATGAGCCTTATTATGCACTGCGAGTATCTAGTGTGCCTCTGGCTCGAGGTGCTTTTAGCGGACAGTCCAGCAGACCTGGCCTGAGTCAGTCACAACAGCCACACCCTTTGAGGGGTTGTTTTGAGTGTGGCGACACTCGCCATATGGTGAGGGATCGTCCAAGACTTAGGAGGGGTGCACCTCCGTAGACTTCTCAGCCACCACGTGCTCCACCGGGTCCTCAAGCTATGATTGCAACACCAGCTACCGCCCCACCTACTTAGCCAGCTCGAGGTAGAGGTCGGAGAGGTCGAGGTCGCCATAGAGAGGGAGGCCAAGACAGATATTATCCTCTTCTGGCTCGTACAGAGGAAGTTACTTCCGACTCTGTCATTACAGGTATTGTTCCGGTTTGTCATAGAGACGTGCCAGTCTTATTTTTTCAAGGCTCTACATATTCCTATATGTCCTCTTATTATGCTCCATCTTTGGGCGTATCTCGGGATTCTCTGAGTTCCCCTATTTATGTGTCTACTCATGTGGGAAATTCTCTTGTTGTGGACCGCATGTATCGGTCCTGTTTGATTGATCTTAGTGGTTTTGAGACCAGAGCTGATTTATTATTACTCAGCATGGTAGAATTTGATGTTATCTTGGCCATGGATTGGTTGTTGCCCCATTATGCTATTCTGGATTGTCACGCTAAGACCATGACGCTGGCTATGCCAGGTTTACCATGATTAGAGTGGAGAGGTACCTTAGAGTATACTCCCAGTCGAGTTCTTTCATTTCTTAAAGCTCAACGAATGGTTGAGAAGGGGTGTGACGCATATCTAGCTTATGTGAGAGATGTCATTTTTTGATACCCCTACAGTTGAGTCAGTTCCACTAGTGAGGGACATTCCAGATGTGTTTCTAACTGATCTTTCCTGCATGTCGCCCGACAGAGATATTGATTTTGGCATTAATTTGTTGTCGGGCACTCGGCCTATCTCTATTCCTCCATATCGTATGGCTCATCCTGAATTGAAGGAGTTGAAGAAGAAGTTACAGGATTTGCTTGATAAGGGCTTCATTCGGCCCAGTGTGTCACCTTGGGGTGGTCCATTGTTGTTTGTGAAGGAAAAAAGATGGTTCTATGCGTATGTGCATTGATTATCTCGAGTTGAACAAAGTTACAGTGAAGAACATGTATCACTTTCCTCGTATTGATGACCTATTTGATCAGTTACAGGGTGCCAGAGTGTTTTCAAAGATTGACTTACGTCAAGCTATCATCAATTGAAGATTTGGGAGCTAGATATCCCGAAGACTGCCTTCAGGACTCGGTATGGTCACTATGCGTTCCTTGTGATGTCTTTGGGCTGACCAATGCCCCAACAACATTTATGCACTTGATGCACAATGTCTTCCGACCTTATCTTGACTCATTCTTCATTGTGTTTATTGACGATGTTCTGGTGTACTCCCGGACTCGGAAGGATCATGAGCAGCACCTGAGGACTATGCTTCAGACCATGAGAGAAAAGAAATTGTATGCACAATTTTCAAAGTGTGTGTTTTGACTAGACTCAGTGGCATTCTTGTGTCATGTAGTATCGAGTGATGGGATCCATGTGGATCCGAAAAAGATTAAAGCAGTGCAGAGTTGGCCCAGACCGTCCTCAGCTACAGAGATCTGGAGTTTTCTTGGTTTGGCGGGATATTACCATCAATTTATAAAAGGGAAAACCATGAAAACAACAATAAAAAATCAATGATATCCAATTTCCAAGTTAAGACATATTAAATTTAAAAATACGAAGATCATATTATTTTTGATTGGGAGATCTTTAGCACCGATATACCATTGTTCACAATATCACCGTTCACAATACCATTGTTCATAATACCAATACCACCGTACTTTTAGCACGAAGTCCGATCACGACCCAATCGTCTAGGCCATTTTATCCGAGACACCAACCATAATCACCATTTTAATTATAATTTCAAGCATAATCACCACCATGTGTATGGCATGGCGTCCGATCATGACCCGATCGACTAGGCCATCTCACCACAATGTCGTGTGGATCGACATCATCCTTTTCTATCAATCATATCATCCTAATTAAGGGGAAATAATTTTATGACATCAATCTTATCCCAAATAAGGGGAATAATCAAAATCCACTCCTACACCGACATGTGTAGTTTCGGGGTTAGGTTATTTCAACCTACCCTTCCTCGGTGACTATCAATACTCCCAAAAACATTTTTGGTTTGCACACAAAGATAACATAAATACAAATATATTTACCTCATCATCTTTCATATTGTATAAATCTCCATTAGTACTTTCAACCAATCACAGCAGCAATATTCCCTTGGCTTTTTTGTCCATTCACAAGATTCATTATTCAAAGCACGGTGGCC
>AWOL01S0035892.1:7610-55292 GCA_000715115.1 Nicotiana otophora | reverse complement strand
GGAGGGGGGATTTCGGATGGTTATTGGTTGGAATTGAGACTTACAAATTTCTGATGTTGCAGGTCTGATTTCCTTATTCGCGATCGCGTGAGTTGGTCCGCGATCGTGAAGGCTTATTTGGGCAGCTGGGATTTTTGCTCTATGCATTCATGAGCAAGAGTCTGTGATCACGTAGGATGGTCAGGCAGTGAATCGCGAACGCATGGGTCTAGTCGCATTCGCGAAGAGGAAAAGAGGAGACCAGGTTCACGCAGATTTGTTAATCGCGATCGCGTGATGATGTTTGTAGTCGCGTAGGCCTGGGAAGGCAGTGCATCGCGTTTGCGTGGGCTTATCCGCATTCGCGTAGGGTAAAGTTTGGCAGCTTAGGATTTGTGCTTCATGATCGCGAAGCATTTCCCGCAAACGCGAAGAAGGACATCTAGGTATACTTAAATATTTTATAAACGAGGGTTAGTGTAAAATTTCACAATTTGATTTTGGGAGCTCGGATTGAGGCGATTCTTGGAGAGATTTGCAAGGGAGTGATTGGGGTTAGTGATTCTAACTCGGTTTTGGTTAAATTATATGAATATATCATTGTTTTCATTATTTAATTAGTGTTTTGGGTTGGAATATTAGAGGAAAATGGTGAAACATTTTAGGCCGAATTGTGGGGATTTGAGTGGCGTTTTGGTGTTAGATTTGAGTAATTTTGGTATGGTTGGACTCGTGGTTGAATGGGTTTTCAGATTTTGTAACTTTTGTCAGATTCTGAGATATGGGCCTGGGGGTTGACTTTTGAGTTGACTTTTGAACTTTTGATTAAGAACTTAGCATTTTCATATGGAATTGATTCCAATAGCTTGAATTGATTGTATCGAATTATTTGTGGCTAGATTCAAGGGGTTCTGAGGTCGATTCGCGAGCCAAGGTCTTTCTAGTGGAGTGATTTGATTTGCTCGAGGTAAGTATCATATTTAAACTCAGTTGAGGCACCAGTTGCCTGAATGGTTGTGATAGCCACGTGCTTTTGGGTGCGCACATGCGTGGGTATGTGATGGTAGGTTAGAATTACATATTTTAGTCACTTATTGCACTCTAGTTCACTGCACTTTATTATATATTTGTGCTTTAATTGAGAGTGTTTTGCACTTATTGTGTGTTTTATACCTTGTAGGAGTGATTTCAAGCTATGTAGATGTTATGGAATGAGTTCGAGCTATTTTGGAGCTTTGAAGTCTTAGTAAAAGCCCAAGGGATTAATCCGGGATCGTGTTCGGGGGTCGAGGACCAAGTCTGGACATCAAAAAGCAAGATTTAATCCGTACTCTGGGAAAAATGGCTTGCCGCGGCGCGTGGTGCGCCGCGACTGTACAAAAGCTGATGCCTGATAGATGTTGAGCTCTCTGTATTTCCCCACTGATGCCCCGCATGACTCTCCTGTGAAAGTTTTACAAAGTAAATGTCCTATTTTGGCTAGGAAAAGGTGATTTTGTTTGGGCCCGACCCTACTTGTTATAAATGCATGAAAAAATGTTATTTTCTGGTCTTTTGACACATGTTCGACCTAAGGAGGCTAAAGAGGAGTTGGAAGAACACGAGCACAAGGATTTCATCATTCCTTCCTCACTCAAGACCCGAGTTTGGATCAAATTTATGTTTTCCTATACTTTAACATTATTTGTGATGAATTGCTCCATATCTATAGAGTAGTTCTCTTTAGGGTTTGATGGATTTGGTGTATTGATGATTATTTGTGGATTATAACTCTAGTTTTATGTATTGAAGCATTTTTGGATGATTTAATCATTGCATCTATATTCACTCGTCCATGTAATCGAGAGAGGCATAACTTGTGATATCTTTGCATTATATTGTTGGTTGAGTTTATTAATTCTTCTTAGTAATCAATAGAGGCTAGTTGAATCATTGATTAAACCTAGTTAGGAGGATAATCGAGAAAGGTTCTCCTAAAGACCAATCCACTACGCATTCTTGCATATCTTCACGTGCTTAAATTGGTTCATCTTGTGAGGTTAAGACTTAATCGAGAGAGGAGTTTTGCCTAACGTTTAAACTAATAATTGAGTGAATTCGAGAGACTCACTTGAACATTAAAAGTGAATTATCTAGAGTTAGATCTCAAATAATTATCTTGCACCTATCCCATGAACACCCTATATTATCCCATTGATAACCTTCTTTTCTTAATCCTTGGTGCGATTGTCATTAGTCAATATCTTTAGATTCCTAGTTAATTTTAATTTTAGCTAGAAACTACGAGAATACTGTTTAAATCTAATCCATGTGGATATGATATTATACTATACTATATTTGGTTAGTGAGCATAATTTAAGTGTGTGTTTTGCGCTCGTCAAATTTTGGCGTCATTGCCAGGGATTGGCAATCACTAGTGTTTGAAATAGTTTGTAGTGCTAATTCAGAAATTTTTCTTTTTCTTTTATTTTTTCCTTTTTACGTTTGGTGTTCTTTGACTGTGTGCAGGTTATATGTTAAGGTTGGTGCATGACTCGAGCTTCTACAAAAGAAGTGCTACCATACGAGCCAAAAATAGAAAAATAACTGCGACAATTGAGGAAGGCAAGAGATCTCACCGAGACATCAGAAAAGGTTGGGAAATCCTCAACCAAAGAACTCATGGATTGAAACGGTGATGATAATGTAGAAAAAGTTGCACGGGGTGTTGAGGAAGCAACTATTAGAGATGCACAGATTATCTATGAAGAAGAGAGGAGTCAAAGAATTGCTCAGAATCAACCATTGGCTGGAGACCACTGGGAGACCATTGGGCGATTATGCTAGACCGGCCTACAATCAAGGCTTATCGAGTTTGAGACCACCTCCAATTACAGCTAACAATTTTGAATTGAAGCAAGGGTTGCTTCAAACCCTTCGGAATTGTTGTGTATTCAGAGGGAAGATGAACGAAGATCCAAATACACATCTGATGGACTTCAAGGAGTTATGAACACCTTTCAACACAATGGTGTGTCACGAGATGCAGTGCACTTAAAGGGAATTCCCCTTCACACTCAAAGATGATGCAAAACAGTGGCTTTGAAGTTTACCCCCTGGATCGATTAGAACATGGGAGGAGATGACCAGAAAATTTCTTGATAAATATTTTTCATCCGCTAAGAAGGGAAAGTTTAGAAGAGAATTCCATAACTTTTGCCAGAAAGAGACTGAAACTATTTTTAAAGCATGGAAGAGGTTTAAGGAGATTGTTAGAAAGTGACAACATAGTGGAATTGAACTCTGGATGCAACTCCAGGACTTTTGGGATGGATTGATGACAGCCTCACGTAGAACATTGAGCAATGCAACTGGAGGCCCTTTGATGAAGAAGACTCTAGAGGAGATAGTTACAACTCTTGATAAGTTATCTGAAGATGCTAATCAGTGGCCCTCTGAGGGTGCTGAAAGAAGAAGATCAACTGGTGTTCACCAAGTTGATGCTAACACATATGTGCAGGTACAACTTGATGTTATGGCTAAAGAAATAAGGAAACTAACCTTAGCCTCGATACAAAATGAGCCTCATGCAGCGTGTGATATATGTTGAAAAGGACACCCTACTCATGAGTGTCAAGCCTTAATTTAGGAAGTAAATGATGTGGGAA
The DNA here is from genome assembly GCA_000715115.1 of Nicotiana otophora. Lineage (NCBI taxonomy): Eukaryota > Viridiplantae > Streptophyta > Magnoliopsida > Solanales > Solanaceae > Nicotiana > Nicotiana otophora. Next base: position 51,665 of record AWOL01S0035892.1, on the reverse strand, counting down.
ACTACAATTTTAATGCAATGGGTCAGAGGCACCCCAATTTTTTATAGAGTTCACATGGAGGTACTGTGAATGCTTGGCAACAAAATAACTCTAGACCCTAGGGACAAGGAGCTCCAGCATACCAAAATCAATAGAGACAGCAATTTCAGCCTCAACAGCCCATTCAGCCTGGTCTAGAGGATCTAATGAAGGCCTTTATTATCAAGACAGATGAGAGGCTGGACGACCATGGAGCAGCTATCAAAGAACTGGGCATTGGTTTTCGAAACCTAGAGAGACAGGTTGGGCAACTTGCAATAATATTATCTGAGAGGATTCCAGGAACTCTCCCCGCCGATACTGAGAGAAATCCCAAAGAAATAGTGAATGCTGTAACTCTGAGAAATGGGCAAGTGTTGAAAGATCCCACCCGGATCCAAAATGATGTGAAGCTTGAAAAAGAAAGTGGGGAGCAACTGAAGAATGATGTTGATAAAAAGAAGAAGGGCCAGATAAAAGCTGAGAAAAAGAAGAAGGGAGAAACTTCGAGAATGGAGGAACATGATGAGAGCGAGCATATGCCTGCTCTACCTTTCCCTCAAAAACTATATAGAGAAAAGCTGGACAAACAGTTTGGGAGAATTCTAGATGTGCTGAAACAAGTTCATGTTAACTTACCATTCATAGAAATGCTCTCACAAATGCCTGCTTATGCCAAATTTTTAAAGGATATCCTGACGAAGAAAAGGAAAATTGAGGAGACTTCAGTGGTCAAGCTCATAGAGCATTGCAACGCTATATAGCAAAATAAACTCCCACAAAAGTGTGGAAATCCAGGGAGGTTTACTATACCTTGCTCTGTAGGAAATATTCATTTTGATAAATCTTTATGCGATTCTGGTACCTCAATTAATTTAATGCCTATATCTATTTACAGGAAATTGGAGAAGGAGATTGGAGAGATAAGGTCTACACCAATATCGTTGCAGCTGGATGGCCAAATGACTATAATACCCAAGGGGATAGTGGAAGATGTGTTAGTTCAGGTGGATAAGTTTGTATTTCCTGTGGATTTTATAGTGGTAAATATGGAGGAAAACTATGAGGTCCCCTTCATCACAGGAAGACCATTCTTAGTGACGGGTAGAGCTATATTAGATATACATGAGAGAAAACTCTTACTTAGAGTGGGTGAGGAGACTGTGACTTTTGAGATGAATGTAGCAAATGGGGCACAAAAGAAAAAACCAGCTGCAAGTGTTGAGTGGAAAGTGAAGGGTTCAAATGAGAAGGACGCGGTGAGCGAGAAATATAAGTGCGGGGTGTACCCCAAAAAGGCTGAGAAGAAGATGTGTGCATTAGTTCGGGCGCAAGGAATGAAGCCCGGCTTCAACTCAGACCCTGACTAGATATTCAGGGAAGTTTCCTTTACCTTATGCTTTTTAATTGTGTGTCATGGTGACATGCCACGTCTTAAAGTGTGGGGTGGGGGATGTATGTTTGTATGTATATTAGTTCTAGTTTTTATTGTTTAGTGAGAGATAGAAAAATTTGAAATTCTTTCGATTTGAGCTTTGTTGTTTGTTGTGGGGGATGTATCTTTGTTGAGCCAGATATATGCTTTTACCCACCTAATTGTTATGTATCTTAGTTAACCTCTTTGAGCCTGTAATCTTATTTCTTTGGAAACCACATTACAATCCCTACCAAATTGGTTGAATTGACCATCTATTTTAACCTTATACCTCCCATGAGCACTTGAATTTGTTATAAACTTTGTAAAAGTCGAAGTGTGGGGTGGTTGGTTTGGTTTGAGTGGAACTATTGAAATAAGGAGAAAGGTGTAATGTTTTGAAACTGTAAGAGCCACTTGAATTGAAAAAGAAATAAAAAATAAGTGTATGATTGTGAAAAATATTCCTTGATAGTGGTAACTTGATGTAATTGTGCTTAAAAAGTAGGGAGTTAATAATGTATATTGATGTGAAGGTAGAGTTTTGGTTTGACATAAGTGTGGGGTTTTGAATGACTAATTGTATGTATTAAAGTGCTTAGGAAGGTGTAGTTGTTAGGGATATAGTGGATATGCCCTATATCCAATCTCATATTTGATGATTTGAACATATTTTGTGAATGTTATTTGATATAAAAAATATATGGCATTTGAGATTCTTTTATCATAGTTATTATTAATTTCTTGATTAATTTAATAAGGTCCTTCATTAAATTTTGAGATTTTTCATCGTGATGGAGATCATGATAATAAGAGTAAAGTCTCTTACAATTTAATCTAAATTTATTCTTGATCCTAGGATTATTAATTTGGACATTAGTAATCGGGTTAGATTAATATTTATGTGATCGTCTTTATGGGATAAAGATTAGTTGATATCATTAATTAAATTACATAAATAGATGATGCATATAGATATATGATCATTGGACCGGCTCATTGGATAATTCCTAATTGTTAGAATTACCATAAACTACCAATAGGGTATTCTCTTGATGAATGTGATGTAAGAGTTTCCTTTGACCTGAGATCATCATAGTAATTGACAAGTTATTTATTGTGCTTTGATACTAGACACCTATGGCCCTAGGGCGATATTTGAAAGGATATTAGGTACAATTAAATACTTGTAGAGTTAGTGATTAATCAAGATGGAATCTGTCAACTCTTGGTAATGAGTTTAAGCTCAATGTTGTCATGAATTATAAATGACAAAATTAAGACCTTGGCCAGGGCAATTGAATGAAACAAGAAAAGAGTTTCTTAGGTCATTCAATAGTCAATTATATTTGGCATGAACATATAGTTGGTCGCCTATTAGGATTTGACAGTTGAACCATATCCTAGGGTGACCCAGAGCTATAAGGATAGAAGGAATTACTATATTATTCTTCTACTGGTGCTTGAGAGTAAATTGTATACTTCATTCTATCCGGTCGTTAAGGAGTGTTGCTAGATTCCACCCTTGATTAGTATATTGATATGATTAATTTACTACCGGTTTAGTATTGAACCTATGGGGTCGCACACTAACGAGTGTTTTGATCTTTGGTAAAGGATTAATTAACTTATTATTTGATAATAGAATTAAAGAATTTAATTATTCAAATAAATAAAGTTATTAGTACAAATAAAATATTATTATATTCTTTGCTAGCACAGAGAGTGTAATTAATAGTGTGTATAAATTGAAATTTTCTATTTGGAATAGAAAATTAAATTATATCTCTTGGTTAAGATATATATGTGATATATATAATTAAAACTTATTTTATATAAAAGATGTTATATAAAATATTAATTAAGAAAGAAGGTTGATGGAAACTTTGTCAAGTTAATTTGGATTCACGTCAAAGTCCACAGGGACATGTCGGCGGCCACAATTCCATATTGAATGGGATTCAATTTTCCATAATAGAAAACTTACTTTTTGTTAAGAATTATACCAAAAAGGTCACCGCCTATAACCTTTCCTTTGACATAGTGGAAAACGATTTTCAGAGGTTATAAATATGTCCAATTGGCATGAAATTCACGGTGAAAATAATAGGTTTAAGAAGTCACAAAATCAAGAGACAAACGTTCTTGAATGGAGGGCTGAAGATTTTGAGAACAATTTCAGTTCAAGTGTTTATTCAATTTGTTCGCGGGTTTCATTGATCAAAGAGTTGATAGCAAGGATCGGTCTCGGTGTGGATACACATCGAGTCTTCGCACTATCGACGAATTTTTGAAACGAGACTCTCTTCACCAGGTACGTCTTAGATCTAATCTTTGACATATAAATAAATTTTAAACACGAAAAGATCTGCCTAGGATTGTTATTGTCTTCCGCTGCATGTTACGAACATCTATATGCAATCCTTCAGTGGTATCAGAGCCATGGTTTATTGTATCTAAAATTTATTTAAGAAATATTTTAAGATTATATTTAAAGAGTTCAAACCATAATACATGTGTCTTGTGCAATAGCAAAATTGTTTGAATGCATATGGATTGATATAATTTTATTGTAAATAAAATATGTTTACATATATGTAATGACCCGAACAGTCATTTTGAGCATTTGCACTTCGCTTGATAGTTTGGGGGCATGAGTAGCTCCGTATGACATATTATGACTTGTGTGAATCGTCGGTTTTAGTTTTCAGGTTATTCAGAATTGATTTAGAAAAATGAGTTTCATCGTTGAAGCTTTAAGTTGGAAGAGTTGACAAAGTTTGACTTTTGTGAATTAGACTCCGGAACAGAGTTTTGATGGTTTCATTAGGTCCGGATGGTGATTTTGGACTTGAGCGTATGCCCGGATTTGCATTTGGTTATTTCTAGAAGGATTCGATGCTAATTGGCAAAAGTTGAAAATTTGAAGGTTTGGAAAGTTCATAAGTTTGATCGAGAGTTGACTTTCATGATATCGGGTTCAGATCGGGGTTCTGAGAATTAGAATAGCTTCGTTATGTCATTTGGGACTTGCGTGCAAAATTTGTATTCATTCCGGGATGATTTGATATGTTTCAGCGCGAGTTTTGGAAATTGAAAGTTCAAAAGTTCATTTAAATTTGATTTGAGGTGCGATTCATCGTTTCGATGTTGTTATGTGTGGTTTGAGGCCTCGAGTAGGTCCGAGTTATGTTATGGGACTAGTTGGTATATTTTACGGGGTCCTGAGGGGCTCGAGTGAGTTCCGGACGAGGTTCAGATTGTTTAGATCATTTTTGGCTAAAGTTGCTGGTGGTAGGACCTGGTGTGATCGCACCTGCGGCTGGTTTGCACAGTTGCGATGGTCGCAGATGCGACAAAGGAGTTGTAGGAGCGGAAGCGGAAGCGGAACTGGGAGTAGGGATCCGCAAATATGAGAAATGGGCCGCACCCGTAGAAGCGCGGAAGCGGTGCCTTGGGTCGCAGGGACGAGGTATGGCGCAACTGCGATGGCAGAGCCGCAAGTGCGGGTCCACAGAAGTGGAAATTTGGTTCACAAATGCAATAACCGCTGGGCAGAACCTATAAATCGAGGTGTTGGTTATATTATCATATTTTGAGATTTGGGGCTCTGATAAAGGCGATGTTTGGAGTGATTTTCACTGCGTGGTTTGGGGTAAGTATTCTCTACCCGCTTTTAATTATATTTCGTGATTCTATCTTCGTTTTTGGTAATTAGATTATGAATTATAAAGAGAAATTGGGGGTTTTAGCCTAAAGTTTCATAGAGTAAATATTTTAGTTTTGAACATCGATTTGGAGTCGAATTTCAGTGAAACTAGTATGGTTGGACTCGTAATTGAATGAGTTATTGGATTTTATAAGTTTTGTCGAGTTCCGAGGCGCGGGACCGGGTTGGACTTTTGGGTTGATTTTGGGCTTTTGATTAAAGATTCAACCTTTATCGATTAGGTTTGTTTCCTTTGGCAGTATTTGATATATTTGAGTTGCTTTGGGCTAGTTCGAGCCGTTCGGAGGTCGGTACGTACGAGATGGCATTTTTGGACCATCATTTGGCTTGTTCGGTATTAGATTTGGTTTATTCGATGTAAGTAACACTTCTAAACTTGGTGGTGAGGGTATGAACCCCTGAATATACGTGATATGTGTTTGGTGTTAAAGTGACACACATGCTAGGTGACGAGCGTGTGGGCGTGCACCGTGTGAATTGTAACTCGGTTATTTCTGTGGTACTGTGTATTTACCTAATCTTATTTGTATCCATGAAATCTCTACGTGCTAGAGTAATTGAGTTGTGATCTATGTTAGAAATCATGTCTAGACTATATGCTTATCCTGTTGGGACCCACTGAGGTTATTTCTGCTATTGAGTTATTTGCTTACATTGCAATTACATACTCGGTCATACGCATTCATTTGCATTTCATATCTCAATCTCTGTTATCATTTATTGATGCATCAATTCATTTTGGGCTGATTCTTCATGACATTGTGAGTCCGAAAGAATGGAGAGATTGATGATTGAGTGAGGCCGAGGGTATGATGGTGAGGATATTGATGGGATCGGGTTTCACGCCGCAGGAGGTATTATTGATTTATGATGGGATCGGGCTGCACGCCGCATCATGTTTTATTGATTTATGCCATGATTGGCTTGTTATAGCGCTTGGGCCGGAGGAGCACCTCTGGAGTCTGTACACACCCCCACTGAGCGTAGGTACCTATTGAGTGCGAGTGCCGAGAGCCAGTGCCGAGTGATTGGGAGGATTGAGTGACTGTGAGGACTGAGTGACTAGGAGGACTGAGTGAATTGATACTCTGAGAGTATGCATATGGTTTTATCACTGAGTTGTATTGCATTCGACATGCACACTTGACATACAGGCATATAGATGCATTTTCCTCATACTGTACCACATTGCATCATTCATGACTTTACATACACATTGACATGTAGGCATAGAGATGTACTTTCCTAATGCCATTTGAAAATGAAACATTTACCTGTTGAATGTTTTGGGAAAATCACAGTTTTACAAGCGTACTCATATTTTGGTGATTTCGGTAAAAGATACGGGTTTTTACTGATATACTTGAAAAGTATGCCTATTTTACGGAACTGTGAACGAGCTGAACACTATATCTTTGAGTTACTTCTTTTATCACATTTATTATGTTGTTATGAACTGTTATTGGCTATTGGTGTTGGACTCCGACCTTTGTTCTAGCTCGTCACTACTTTCAACCTAAGGTTAGGTTTGTTACTTATTGAGTACATGGGGTTAGTTGTACTCAGACTACACTTCTACACCTTACTGTGCACGTCGAGAGCTAGATTTAAAGATGTACCTGCGTTTTGGTCATAGTTGCCTCTTGATCTTGGTAGCTTTAGAATTCTAATCTGTTCATATATATTTCAAACAGATGATGTACTTTATTTCATACCAGTTTTGTAAATTCTAAATCTTAAAAGCTCATGATTTGTACTACACGTCCTTGTGAAATTCTTATATAAAGCAGTTGTATTTTCATTCCTTTTTCTTTTTAAATTTCATTAAATTGGTTAATTGTTAATTGGCTTACGTGATGGGTTAGGTTAGGTGCCATCACGAATAGGTGGATTTTGGGTCGTGACAAGTTGGTATCAGAGCTCTAGATTCATAGGTTCTACAAGTCATGAGCAAGTGTCTAGTAGAGTCTTGTGGATCGGTATGATGACGTCTATACCTATCTTCGAGAGGCTACAAGGCATTTAGGATAAACTTCTCATCTTTCTTTCCTTATCGTGTGACATTGATTCAGCTCGACGCATAACTCTTTGAATTCCTTCCACGCATTCGCATGCGCATGTGGGCACTCGGTATCAGTTGTGCATCGCCGTCTTGTAATTCCATGGATGAGGTGCGAGATGTAATTTAGGCGCGCTGATGATGGGCCAGTCTGGAGGACTTGAGGCCGGGTTTTGACTGCAGCTTGAGCACGGGGATTTCAGTTGTGTGAGAACGTGCTTTTGGACTTATATGTCTGGTAGTATCCCTATGAATGGAATTTGTGGCTCGATGAGTGGCTAGATGGATATATGATGAGCATGATGTGACTGCGGGATGTGTTCAGATGGTTTGAATGTGATGAAAAGAGTTTACTTGAGATGTAAAAAAGGACTATTGGGTGTTAGATTGCTGTCTTGATGTGACGTATAGTCTCGAGTTGAGTGTATTGAAAGATTTTTCATGTTGTTTAATTGTGGAACAAAGTAGATTTTCATGTCTTGTGGTGAGTTTAGACTCAGGAAGATTAAGTGACAGCGTAGTAATCGCGGCTGCGAAAGGGTATAGCAAGTTGCCAAATTGAGGCTAAGTAGGTGGGTTATCTCCTGCAGAGTCATCTACGGAGGTATGGTCCTTATAATGTTGTGTGGAGAGTTTCCTCTCTACCAACGGGGTATATGTGCTGAGATTTGAATTTGAATTTGGTTGAGAAAGTTGACCTGATCGTCATGTGGATGTATGCGGGCTTAGTAGATGATTTGAGGTACTATATGGTTTGTGTTATGTGAGCTTATGAAGGATTTAGTTGAATCTCCCTGTAGTATTATGGCAGTAATAGAGTATGGGTAGTGAGTTATCAGATGTTCTATTCTATGGAATTAAGCTAAGTGGGGAGTCTGCTATCGACGATTTGATTGCATGGTTACGTGTTGCATTGGTTTTGGTTTGAGGCATACTTCTGGATCAGTTATGACTTGCAGGGGTTGAGATCAAGGATGACTCGAGTAAAGAAATTTTTGGATACGGGTTATGTTACACTTTATGGGTATATGGGAATCATGGGATGATTGAGTTGTTATTCATGAAGGATGTAGTGCGCTTGGAGTAGGAAATTGTTCGGTTGCTTAAAGATGTGGATTACTTCTTTGGGTATTGTTTTGCTAATGGGGCACAAGTCGTTTGGCCCATTTGGGCGACACAATTGAGATTTGCGCATAATGGATGACTCTCGAGAAGGATCTAATAGATTCAAGAATTATATATAGCAATTGAGAATTTATCCAGATTTGTATATGGCTAGGATATGAGATTTACATTGGATGGTGTCGAGACTTGCGGTATTTCTATATCATTATGGATTTTACATTTCGGTATCAGAAAGGTGGAGGAAACAGCTTCAGATTCACAAAAGGTCTCTTTAGTGTGGGTATCTCAGTTGCGGTACGTTTGGGGGTGCTTAAGAGGGAATACAGAGGCTTATGGGACTTATGGCGTTGTGAGTTTATGCTAGGATCTCTTATGGTGAGTTCTGGTTAAGGATCATAGTGTTCTGGCAAGGGAAGTGTCCATTTGAGGGTAATTCAGAAGGAACTCGGAGAAATAGGACAACTTGGTAATAGCTTGGATCAGCACAATAACAGATATGATCGGTTCTTTGGGTACTTATGATGTGGTGAGGCTCTACAGGTGTTTTGGTGTCAATACTCTTGGGTTTGGCAACTTGCGTGGCTTGGTTGAGTTAGAGAGACTCAGTTATGATGGTTTGGTTATGGGCGAATGGGTTTCAAAGAGTTCTCGATGGTTTCTATCATGGCTTGAGATGGATATTTCCTACCCGCGTGAGGAGCATGTTGCGTATTGTGATTTTCTCCTGGATGGGATCAAATAGAAGGTTTCTGACTGATCGGGTATGCATTCTGCTGGTGACTCAAAGTTGATTACGAGATTTTTGTACTTTTCATATGATGGCATGATAAATGCGGTGTGTTATGTAGGATTGAGTTTTGCATGTGCAAGGTCACAGTTCATATTTGGAGGAAAGGTTATGAATTTTGGACAACATGGACAGTTTCAGATATATAGATGAATGTTATAAATGCTTGGTAATTCTTGAGAAGGGTGCGCATTTCAGAAGGCGCACTATGTGTTGACTTACGAATGTTTCATTGGTATTGCGGTACTCGCTTGGTGGATTGACTGCTGATATTCAGATATTTGCTATGTGGCACGAAAGAACTTTAGAAGTATTCCTCGTGGGATGATCGTGTATGAGAGATGTGTTAGACATTCGGGCGGTGGAGTTGGGATCATATATGGTGATTCATGTGTTCTATGTATTTAGAGACCGGGAATTCTCAGAAGCAGATTGTTTCGTAGTTATGGGCTGTGAAGATGTGGCTAATGCTAGCCAGATGATGGTATGTGTTATGGTTAGGTCATTGTGGACCTTCAGAGAAATATTTTATTTATAAGTGGATGACCAACATTGATTTGGGGACTATTTGGTAGACCCAATGAGGATGTGTATTCTACACCGGGTCAGATTGGTTGACTCTGTACTACTATTGTTGAAGGATGTTCCATATGGTGAAGTTGATCTTTTTCGTGTTCTGATATGATCTATGTACTACTCCTCTATGCTACGAGGGGTTGTGATTTGTTAGTTATAAGCACACATGGTACGGTTCTATTTGGGTCTTATAACAAAATTTGAGCGAGATGGGTATTAAGATGTTGAATGATTGATTTGCTCATTGGTTATGTTCTTTCCAGAATGTGGTATTGTGTTATTCGCTTCCCCATGGTTAGGGTCATGCACTTTCGGTACTAGACGTCAAATTGCACGTGGTTGTTGATTTTGAGCATTGTGACTTGAGGCCTTTCATGTGGACCAGTATTTGGATGGGGTCACACATTACAGCGAAGTTATGTTGGGATATGATCCTTTGTGTTAGATTTGTGGATCTTGGTTCTAGCATGTATTATGAGTTCATAGCATTGCGGTTGTGGTGGTACTTGTTGAGTTTGCGTCATTTTCCATTTTGGGTACATTTGAGTTGTTGCTTATTGGTGCACGGATTGCACAGGTTGTGATTCTAGGTAGTATTGTGTGGCATGTCAATACGATAATTAGGCTTGATATAGTAAGGTCATTGGACATAGGATGGGTGCTATCGGATTTGTTTGCGGTATATTTGGAAGGATAATGTCGCTGATCGGCTTAGAAATAAGCTATAGTTCTTGTCGAAGGAGGGGGAGCTCCATAGCTTGTTGATATGATAAGTGGTTATGAGTTTCTGCATGTTTCTTCCATCATTGGCAGTGTACGAAGGTTTTAAAATAAGGTTTTGTTTGATATGAGGTTTATTACCGGTACAGGGTTTGTTTCGAGAAGTTATTGTGGTCGGATATTATTGCTATGAGTATTTGAGTTATGTGGTATATCATGTGATTGTATCTTGGGCTATGGTTATGGCTTGTTACAGCTTGTTCAGACTTACACATTGTGTGGATGCGAGATTCGAGTCTTGTAGGGAATTCCGGATGTTGGAAATTGGGTTCCAAGGTTTATGGGCTAAGGTTGAATTAAGGATTTTCCGTTTGGTTATGTCGTCAGGCTTATATGAGTTAGGGTGGTGTGGGATCACCTCCGGGTATGTGCGTGGTAAGGTTACACGGCGGTTTGATGGCATTGGAATGACTCTCGGCACGTTCGAGGACGAACATATGTTTAAGTGGGGGAGGATGTAACGACCCGACCGGTTGTTTTGAGAATTTGCACTTTGCTCGATAGTTTGGGGGCATGAGTAGCTCCGTATGATGTATTATGACTTGTGTGAATCGTCGGTTTTGGTTTTTAGGTTATTCGGAATCAATTTGAAAGAATAAGTTTCATCGTTGAAGTTTTAAGTTGGAACAGTTAACCAAGTTTGACTTTTGTGAATTTGACACCGAAATGGAGTTTTGATGGTTCCGTTAGGTCCGGATGGTGATTTTGGACTTGGGCGTATGCCCGGATTTGTATTTGGATATTTCTAGAAAGATTCTGCGCTAATTGGCAAAAGTTGAAAATTTGAAAGTTTGGAAAGTTCATAAGTTTGACCGAGAATTGACTTTGACAATATTGGGTTCGAATCGGGGTTCCGAGAATTGAAATAGCTTCGTTATATAATTTGGGACTTGCGTTCAAACTTTGGGTTGATTCCGAGTTGATTTGATATGTTTCGGCGCGAATCTTGGAAGTTGAAATTTCAAAAGTTCATTTAAGTTTTATTTGAGGTGTGATTCGTTGTTTCGATGTTATTATGTGTGATTTGAGGCCTTGAGTAGGTCCGTGTTATGTTATGGAACTTTTTGGTATATTTAGATAGGGTCCCGAGGGGCTCGGGTGAGTTTTGGACTAGGTTCGGATAGTTTGGATCATTTTTGGCTAAAGTTGTTTGTGGCAGGACCTGGTGAGATTGCACTTGCGGCTGGTTTGCGACGATGCGATAGTCGCAGATGCGACAAAGGAGTCACAGGAGAGAAAGAGGAACTGGGAGTAGGGCTCCACAAATGCGAGAAATGGGCCGCACCCGCGGAAGCGCGGAAGTGGTGCCTTGGGTCGTAGGGACGAGGTATGGCGCAAGTGCGATGGAAGAGCCGCACCTGCGGACGCACAAGTGCGAAGTGGTGTTCCACATAAGTGATGGCTGCTTAGTTTGGTTTGTTCGCAGAAGAGAATATTAGCCAGCATGTGCGGGTCCGCAGAAGCGGCAATTTGGTTCGCAAATGCGATAACCGTTGGGCAGAACCTATAAATCGAGGTTTTGGTTATATTATCATATTTTGAGATTTGGGGCTCGGATGAAGGCAATTTTCGGAGTGATTTTCACCATGTGGTTTGGGGTAAGTGTTCTCTACCCGCTTTTGATTATATTTTGTGATTCTATCTTCATTTTTGGTAATTGGATTATGGATTATAAAGAGAAATTGGGGGTTTTAGCCTAAAGTTTCATAAAGTGAGTTTTTGAGTTTTGAACAGCGATTCAGACTCGGATTTAATTGAAACTAGTATGTTTGGACTCGTAATTGAATGAGTTGTCGGATTTTATAAGTTTCGTCAAGTTCCGAGGTGCGGTCCCGGGTTGGACTCTTCTGTTGATTTTGGGCTTTTGATTAAAGATTCGACCTTTATCAATTGGGTTTGTTTCCTTTGGCAGCATTTGATGTATTTGAGTTGCTTTGGGTTAGTTTGAGCCGTTCGGAGGTCGGTACGCACGAGATGGCATTTTTGGAGCATCGTTTGGCTTGCTCAGTATTGGATTTGGCTTGTTCAAGGTAAGTAACACTTTTAAACTTGGTGTTGAGGGCATGAACCCCTGAATATACGTGATATGTGTTTAGTGTTGAAGTGACGCACATGCTAGATGACGGGCGTGTGGGCGTGCACCGTGTGAATTGTGACTCGATTATTATGTGGTACTGTGTAGTTACCTAATCTTATTTATATCCATGAAATCTCTACGTGCTAGAGTAATTGAGCTGTGATCCATGTTAGAAACCATGTCTAGGCTATATGCTTATCCTGTTGAGACCCATTGAGGTCATTTCTGCTGTTGAGTTATTTTGCTTACATTGCAATTACATACTCGGTCATATGCATTCATTTGCATATCATATCTCAGTCTCTGTTACCATTTATTGATGCATCACATCATCATTTTGGGATGCTTTTGCATGACATTGTGAGCCCGACAGAATGGAGAGATTGATGATTGAGTGAGGCCGAGGGCATGATGGTGAGGATATTGATGGGATCGGGTTGCACGTCGCAGGAGGTATTATTGATTTATGATGGTATCGGGTTGCATGCCGCATCATGTTTTATTGATTTATGCCATGATTGGCTTGTTATAGTGCTTGGACTGGAGGAGCCCCTCTGGAGTCTGTACACACCCCTACTGAGCGCAGGTACCTACTGAGTGTGAGTGCCGAGAGCGAGTGCCGAGTGATTAGGAGGACGGAGTGACTAGGAGGACTGAGTGAATTGATACTCTGAGAGTATGCATATGGTTTTATCACTGAGTTGTATTGCATTCAACATGCACACTTGACATACAGGCATAAAGATGCATTTTCCTTATGCTCTACGACATTGCTCCATTCATGACATCATATACACATTGACATGTAGGCATAGAGATGTACTTTTCTCATGCCATTTGAAAAAAAAACATTTACCTATTGAAAGTTTTGGGAAAATCACAGTTTTACAAACGTACTTATATTTTGGTGATTTCGATAAAAGATTTGAGTTTTCACTGACATACTTGAAAAGCATGCCTATTTTTCAGAACCGTAAACGAGCTGAGCACTATATCTCTGAGTTTTTTCTTTTATCACTTTTATTATGTTGTTATGAACTGTTGTTGGCTATTGGTGTTGGACTCCGACCCTTGTTCCATCTTGTCACTACTTTCAACCTAAGGTTAGGTTTGTTACTTATTGAGTACATGTGATCGGTTGTACTCATACTACTCTTTTGTACCTTGCGTGGAAATGTTGGATGCGGATGTTACTATGCACGATGGGAGATGGATTTAAAGATGTAACAGTGTTTCGGTCATAGCTGCCTCTTGATCTTGGTAGCTTTAGAATTTTAATATGTTCATGTGTATTTCAAATAGATCATGTACTTTATTTCATACCAGCTTTGTAAATTCTAAATCTTAGAAGCTCACGATTTGTACTACCAGTCCTTGGAAAATTCTTGTATAAAGCAGTTGTATTTTCATTCCTTTTTCTTTATAAATCTCATTAAATTGGTTAGTTGTTAATTGGCTTACCTGACGAGTTGGGTTAGGTTCCATCACGACTAGGTGGATTTTGGGTCGTGACAATATAAGTTAAACTATTGAGATAGTTTGTAACTTGAATTTGAAAATTTTGTATTAGATACAACGGTAATCTATAATAGGTTATTGGATTCTACTGTTTATTTTAATTGTTATTAGTTCATGAGATGCTAATTAATAATAGTTTTCTGGCATGAATTATTCTTTTGTGATATATAAGATAAACATGTTAGAAGATGTTGAATTTTATTTTTATGTCACGTGCTTGTTCATTACATAATTTTGAACTATTTATTACATATGATGTCAATTAATTTAGGACTAAGCATGTAGACAACTTGAACTAAATTCATATGCTATAAAAGATTTGATCTTCATGTTGTTAAAAGTTGTTTTAGTAACAATTCCCTCTTACTAAAATTTCAGTTCTTAAATAATAAAATATAAGATACTTTATTGTAAAGCTATCCATCAAAATAAATAATTTTATTTATTTCTTATTTATAAGGAGCGGCCTGACAACCAGGAGACTTATAGTTTGAGAATATGTTAAAATTATTTATTGCATTTGATGCATGGATTGGAAGAATTATTTAATTTTACACTAGACGCCTGGACTACCCGGAGGAGTATAAAGTTTAATACGTCCTTTGCTTTCATGATGGTTGAACTCAACTATGCCCATAGGATCGACCTGACTACCAGGGGACTATTTGACATAGAGCTATTTAAGAAAATTGTATGGGGATACAATTGGTAAGAGTACCTACTTTTAAAATATATGTGAGAAACGACTTGACTTCCAAGGGGCTCATACATATTGTTAAAGGATTTCTTTACTCCACTAACAGAATTAGAGATTTCTTAAACTATAATGACGCTAAATAGTTTTTAATAATTAGTGGAAATATTATTTAGATAAAAGTCCATGTCTTTATGATATATGTAAATATGTTCTTATATTATTGCCTTTTCTTTTTTATATTTTAGATTTTTCAATATGTTTGTTATATCACTGCATGAAATACTTGAGACCAACAAGTTGGTAGGACCAAACTTTGATGACTGGTATAGAAATTTGAGAATTGTTCTCATGCATGAAAAGCTCATTGATGTGATCGATAAGCCTGCAAAGATAATCCCATCAAAGAATGATATTGAAGGCACCAAGGTTTATCAGAAATACTTGGAAGAATGCCTTATTATGAAACACATCATTCTCACTTCTATGAGTTCTGAACTCCATAGGAAACATCAGAATATGGATCCAACTACAATCATTGAATATCTTAAGAAGATGGTTGATACACAGTTGGATATTGGAAACTCTCCAGTTGGACCCCATCACTACAGAAAAACTGGAATTAGCCATGAACGTCGTCGCTAATCTGTCGTTAAAACTCTCGTAGATAGTAGAATTTCTTGATAATCCGTTTCTAATCTGTCGCTAAATGAAATTAGCGACGGATGTTTCTGTTTAGCTACAGAATTTGTCCGTCGCTAAAACCTGATTTTTTAGTAGTGCATGCCAATATGTGATTGATCTTACCAAAACACTTGAGAAGTTGGGGTACAAGCTTGGTAAAGTTCTTTATGAAGATTTGATCTTGCAATCAGTATATTATGCTGAATGTTTTCATTGTAAAGAGAAAGGGCATTGGAAGAGAAACTACAAGGAGTATCTTGCAACTCTAAAGGATAAGAAACAAGGTGAGACATTAATGAAATATTTTTTCAAGATTTATTTAGCTACTACTAATTCTTCACTGTGGGTATTAGATACTGGCAGTGATTATAACATCTGCAATATGTTGCAAGGGTTCAAGATAAGTAGGAGACGAAAGAAAAGAAAAATTAATCTACAAGTTGGAAATGGTGCAAAAGTTGCAGCCATAGTTGTAGGATCAATTTCTTTAATAATGCCTTCAGGCAATGTACTTATAATGGATGATTGTTATTATGTTCCTAAATTTGTTTCGAGCATAATTTTAGCTTCTATGTTGGAAAAGCGTGGGTTTCGCATTATCATAGACAATGATATTTGCTCTATTCATTATGGTAATGATTTCTATGTGAATGGCTATCTCCAACATGATGTTTATGTCTTACCTAATATGAATGCAAATTCGATTATGCATGTTTCTAGTCTTAAGAGGAAAAGAGATGATCAACTAAATCATACATACCTTTTCATTGAAGGCTTGGTCATATTGGAGAAAACAATAAATAACAAGTTGTACAAGGAAGGGTACCTTGACAAGTATGATTTTGAATCATATCCAACTTGTGAATCTTGTCTCAAAGCAAAAATGACTAAATCTCCATTTACTAGAAGTGTAGAAAGATCTTCTGAATTATTGGGACTAATTCATATAGAAGTTTGTGGGCCCATGAAAATTCAAGCTAGAGGTGGATATTCTTACTTCATCACCTTCACCGATGATATGTCAGGATATGGATCTGTGTATCTTATGAAACACAAATTTGAATCTTTTGAAATATTCAAAAGGTTTCGTAGTGAAGTTGAGAAACAAACTGGTAAAAGTATCAAAGTACTAAGGTCTGATAGAGGTGGAGAATATCATAATGAAGATTTTACTTGGTATCTCAAAAAGAATGGGATTCTCTCACAGTGGACACCTCCAAGAACACCATAACAAAATGGTGTGTCTGAAAGGAGAAATCAAATCTTGTTAGATATGGTGAGATCTATGATGGGGTTAACTGATCTTCCAATAAATGTATGAGGATATGCTTTAGAAGCAGCAACATACTTACTTAATAAAGTTCCCACTAAGTCATTCTCTACAAGACCATATGAGATATAGAAATGACGTAAGCCTAACCTTAAACATATTAAAGTTTGGGGCTGTCCAACTTGTGTTATGAGATTGCAGTCTGATAAACTTGACTCAAGATCTGATAAGTGTAGGTTCATTGGGTATCCCAAAGATACAATAGGTTATTATTTCTATCACCCTTCTGACCATAAAGTGTTTGTGGCTAGAGGAGCAACCTTTTTAGAAAGGGAATTTCTTTTAGAAGGAAATTATACTAAAGAAATAGAACTTGATGAAGTTTAAGAAACTAATGAATCAACACAAAATCAAGATCATGAGACACAAGTTGAAGAACCTTTATTGAATGTTTTGAAGTTGACAAAGAAGTTGCCATCTTCAACGATTGATGTTCAAGAACTAAATGTAGTTAACGAACAGGTTAATGAACCAATTCCAAACCAAATTAAACAAAAACCAAATCCAACATAAGGTGAGTAAGTTGTACAAGAACCTCTTAGATGGTCTACACAAGAAAGTTATGTACCAACTAGATTAAATCTAATGGTACGAGATGATGTATCAAATGAGGTTGATCATAATGATGATGGCCCTAAGACCTTTAAAGATGTGACACAAGGTTCTGACAATGAAATATGGCAAATGGATGTGAAAACAACTTTCCTTAATGATGAGCTAGAAGAGGATGTGTACATGACAGAACCTGAAAGTTTCACATCTCCGCATGATCATAATAAGATTTGAAAGTTACAAAGATCCATTTACGGACTAAAGCAAGCTTCTCGAAATTGAAATATTCACTTTAACAAAAAATTGAAATGTTCAATTTTGTTAGATGCGAAGAAAAACCTTATGTGTACAAAAAGGTTAGTGGGAGCGCAATTATATTCTTAGTACTGTATGCTGATGATATATTACTCATAGGGAATGATATGCCAGCATTGCAAAGTACCAAGATTTGGCTATATGAACAGTTCTCCATGAAAGACTTGGGAGAAACAACTTATATATTGGGAATAAAGATCTATAGAGATAGATCAAGAAAGCTACTTGGACTTTTTCAATCTTTGTACATTGATACCATCTTAAAGAGGTATAACATGGATAATTCCAAAAGAGGCTATCTACCGATAGACACGGGAATTACTCTCAGTAGGGAGCTATTGCTCAAGCAAAAGAATCAAGATCACACCAAAATATTCAAACACGTTCTGCGAAGGTATCACTTGAAAAGAAAAATTATTGAACGTGGCGACGTCTAGATTCAAAAGGTTGATGGAAAGAAAAATGCTCCAGACCCATTCACTAAAGCTTTTGGTGCAAAGGAGTTTGACAAGCACACATGAAAATTGGGAATGGAGTACAAGAGCGATTGGCTCTAGTGCAAGTTGGAGATTGTTAGGGATAAAGTGGATATGCCCTAGATCCAATCTCATATTTGATGATTTGAACATATTTTGTGAATGTTATTTGATATAAATATTATATGGCATTTGATATTCTTTTATCATAGTTATTATTACTTGCTTGATTAATTTAATAAAGTCCCTGATTATATTTTGAGATTTGTCACCACGATGGATATCATGATAATGAGAGTAAAGTCTCTTACAATTTAATCTAAATTTGTTCTTGATCGTAGGATTATTAATTTGGACATTAGTAATCCGGTTAGATTAATATTTATGTGATCGTCTTTATGGGATAAAGATTAGTTGATCTCATTAACTAAATCACATAAATAGATGATGCATATAGAGATATGATCATTGGACTGACTCATTGGATAATTCCTAATGGTTAGAATTACCATAAACTATCAATAGTATATTCTCTTGAAGAATGTGATGTAAGAGTTTGCTTTGACCTGAGATCATCATAGTAATTGATAAGTTATTTATTGTGCTTTGATACTAGATACATATAGACCTAGGGCGATAGTTGAAAAGATATTGGGTATGATTAAATACTTATAGAATTAGTTATTAATCAAGATGGAATCTGTCAACTCTTTGTAATGAGTTTAAGCTCCATGTTGTCATGAATTATAAATGACCAAATTAAGACCTTGGCCAAGGCAATTGAATAAAAGAAGAAAAGAGTTTCTTAGGTCATTCAATGGTCAATTATATTTGACATGAACACATAGTTGGTCGATGTCACGACCCGAAATTTCCCACCGACGGGATCGTGATGGCGCCTAACATTTCACTTGCTAGGCAAACCAACATTAGAAAATCATTAAACCAATTCCTTATTCCCATTCAGTAATTAACAATAATTAACTAAGATGAAATATAATAAGTATGGAATATCATAAAACTATATTAATTACTACCACCCGGATCTGGAGTTACAATTCACGAGAATTCTAGAATTTACTACAAGTAATAGTCTGAAAGAAATACAACTGTCTGAATGAAAGAAATAGTAGAACAGAAAAGATAGACGGGGACTTCAAGGTCTGTGAACGCCGACAGATCTACCTTGAGTCTCCAGACAACGGACCAATAGTAAAATCTCGATCAACCCGAGCCGGTATCAAAATCTGCACAGAAAGTGCAGAGTGTAGTATCAGTACAACCGATGCTATGCACTGGTAAATGTCGAGCCTAACCTCGACGAAGTAGTGAAGAGGCTAAGGCAAGGCACCTACAAATCAACCTCTAAAATTTAACAGTGTATATAAAAATAGCAGAAATGAAGAACTAAACAGGAAATGTCGGGAGGGGAACATACTGAGGGGAATACAAGATAAAGAACTACAATAGAATGATCACCGGAGCATTCAATATACCATGAATCAACAGAAATAGTGAATACAGTAAAGAAAATCTGCACGGCATCACCCTTCGTGCTTTTACTCTCAATCTCACCATAAAATTAATAGAAGCGGCACGACATCACCCTTCGTGCATTAACTCTCATATCATGGCACAGCATCACCCTTCGTGCTTTTACACTCACAATATGGAATGACATCACCATTCGTGCATTAACACTCACAATATGGCACGGCATCACCCTTCGTGCATTAACACTCACAATATGACACGACATCACCCGTCGTGCATTAACACTCCCCCTTACCATAATGCAATGCATAAATAACAACAGGGAGATAGAATAACAAGTACAAACCTTACTTCAACATTTGGTTCTACAATATAAATCTTAACTTTTAACTGCATACTCGATTACCAACAGAAAATCCGTAACCATGATAATGACGATCAATTTAACAACACTAGTATAAACATGTAGCAATTAGTCATAGGAAAGAGACAATATAAGAAAACGGAAGAAACATGGAATACAGGTAAATTGGCGGCGCATAAGTACTCGTCACCTCATATATACGCCGCTCACATGAATTTCACGTAGCAAGTAATCTAAGGTTCCTAATTCCCTCAAGTCAGAGTTAGACACAACACTTACCTCGCTCCAAAGGGCACTTAATTCTCAATCACAGCTTTTCCTTTGGAATTCACCTCCAAACCACTCGTATTTATTCAAAAAAGACTCAATAATATCAAATATTTCTAAAGAAATCAATTATATTGTATAAATTAAATTTTCCAAATTTTCCTCCAAAATGTCGAAAAACTCGACCTCGGGCCCGCTTGGTAAAAATCCGAGGTTCGTACCAAAATCCATTTACCCATTCACCCCCGAGCCCGAGTATGTAATTAGTTCCGGAATCCGACCTCAAATCGAGGTCTAAATCCCCAAATTTGTAAAATTCCCAATTCCCCCAAAATCCCTAATTTCTACCCTTAAAGAACAAGATTAAAGATTAGGAATTCAATAAATGATGATGGAAATTGAAGAAAATAAGTTAGAAAATGCAAACCTATGATTGGGTGTCGAAATCCTTCTTCAAAAATCTCCCTAGTTCGAGTTCTATGGAAGAAAATATGAAATTCTGAATAAATCCCGTTTTGAAGTCTGTTTTAAAACACTGGACAGGCCTTCATCGCATTTGCGAGAGGCCTGTCGCGATCACGATGCACCACGGCCTAAGGCCTTCATGTTCACGAGTCTTTCTACGCGTTCGCATAAGGCAGCTCCCCCTAAGCCTTCGCGTTCGCGACCTAGTGGACGCGTTCGCATAGAGGAACATGGCCCCCTTCCCCAGGTCCCTTAATCTATCACGTTCGCGGGACACTGATCGCATTTGCGAAGAGTACCACCCCCAATGCTTCGCGTTTTCGACCAGTCCTTCGTGTTCGCGAAGAAGAAATTACCTCCTATCCTAGTTTACACTTTGCCATCGCGAGAGTTGCTTCGCGATCGCGAAGCACAAAATACCTGTGCACCAGCAGCAACAAAACAACAGAAAGTCTAAGTCCGAAACATCCCGTAGCCTATTCGAAACTCACCCGAGCCCTCGGGGCTCCAAACCAAAAATGCACACAAGTCTAAAAATATCATACGAACTTGCTCGCGCGATCAAATCACCAAAATTACACCTAGAACTACTAATTTAGCACCAAATCAAATGAAATTCTCAAGAACACTTTAAAATTTCTATCTTCTCAACTGAGCGTACGAATCATGTCAAATCAACTTCGTTTCTCACCAAATTTCACAGACAAGTCTTAAATATCATAATGAACCTGTATCGGGCTACGGAACCAAAATACAGACCCGGTACTAACAATGCCAAACATCAATCAATTCTTAAAAATAAATAATTTCCAGACTTTTAATTTTCATCAAAAATTCATAACTCAAGCTAGGGACCTCTGAATTCGATTCCGGGCATACGCCCAGGTCCCATAATTCGATACGGACCTACTGGGACCATAAAGACACGTATTCGGGCCTGGTTACGAAAAATATTGACCGAAGTCAAATAAAATCAACTTTTTAAGGCATAGATTCTTATTTTCATCAATTTTCAAAATAAAAGCTTTTTGGAAGCCTGCCTGGACTGTGCACGCAAATCAAGGAGGGAAAAAGAGATTTTTAAGGCTTAAGAGCGTAAATTCGAGTTCTAAAATATAAGATGACCTTTTGGGTTATCACATTCTCCACCTCTATAATAACAGTTCGTCCTCGAAGGGATATAGAAAAGTACCTGGACTGGTGAAAAGGTGGGGATATCTACTCCGCATATCGGACTTGGACTCCCAAGTAGGTGCCTCAATAGGCTGACCTCTCCACTACACTCGAACTAAAGGGTAACTCTTTGATCTCAACTGGCGAACTTGTCGGGCTAAAATAGCCATAGGCTCCTCCTCATAAGTCAAATCCTTGTCCAACTGAACAGAGCTGAAATCTAACACATGGGACGGATCGCCGTGATACGTTCGAAGCATGGACACATGGAATACCGGATGAACAACTACTAAACTAGATGGTAACGCAAGCCTGTAATCCACCTCTCCCACTCTCTCCAGAATCTCAAAAGGTCCGATATACCTAGGGCTCAACTTGCCCTTCTTTCCAAACCTCATTACACCCTTCATGGGTGATACCCGAAGTAACACTCTCTCCGACCATGAATGCAACATCATGAACTCTACGGCCGGCATAACTCTTTTGCCGGGACTGAGCTATGCGAAGTCGATCCTGAATAATCTTGACCTTATACAAGGCATCCTGTACTAACTCTGTGACCAACAATCGAGACTCTCCTGGCTCGAACCACCCAACTAGTGACCGGCACCGCCTACCATATAATGCCTCATGGGGAGCCATCTGAATGCTTGACTGGTAGCTGTTGTTGTAGGTGAACTCTGCAAGGGGCAAGAACTGATCCCTCGATCCTCCGAAGTCTATAACACAAGCGCGGAGCATATCCTCCAAGATCTGAATAGTACGCTCGAACTGCCCGTCCGTCTGAGGATGAAATGTTGTGCTCAACTCAACCCGTATACCCAACTCACGCTGAAATGCCCTCCAAAAGTATGAGGTAAACTGCGTACCTCGATCAGAAATGATAGATATGGGCACACCGTGAAGACGGACGATCTCACAGATGTAAATCTCTGCCAACCGCTCCAAGGAATAGGTAACTGCCACAGGAATGAAATGCGCTGACTTAGTCAGCATGTCCACAATGTACCAAACTGCATCGAACTTCCTCTGAGTCAATGGGAATCCAACAATAAAATTCATAGTGATACGCTCCTACTTCCACTCAGGAATCTCTAACCTCTGAAGTAAACCACCGGGTCTCTGATGCTCACACATTACCTACTGGCAATTTAGGCACCGAGCTACATAGGCAACTATGTCCTTCTTCATTCGCCTCTACCAATAATGCTTCCTCAAGTCCTAATACATCTTGGCGGCGCCCGGATGAATAGAATACTAGGAACTGTGGGACTCCTCAAGAATCAACTCACGAAGTCCATCCACATTAGGCACACAAATACAACCCTGCATCCTCAAAACTCCGTCATCTCCAATAGTAACCTTCTTGGTACCACCATGCCGCACTGTGTCTCTAAGGACAAGTAAATGAGGATCGTCATCCTGCCGATCTCTGATGCGCTCAAACAAAGAAGACTGAGCGATTGTACAAGCTAGAACACGGCTGGGCTTAGAAACATCCAATCCCACGAACTGGTTGGCCAAGGCCTGAACATCCAAGGCAAGTGGTCTCTCACCAACTAGAATATATGCAAGGCTACCCATACGGACTAACTTTCTACTCAAAGCATCGTCCACCACATTGGCCTTTCCGGGATGATACAATATGGTGATATCATAGTCTTTCAATAGCTCCAGCCACCTCCTCTACCTCAAATTGAGTTCCTTCTACTTGAACAAATACTGCAAGCTCCGATGCTCAGTGAATACCTCATATGGCATGCCGTAAAGATAGTTCTTCCAAATCTTCAGCGCGTGAACAATGGCTGCCAGCTCTAGATCATGAATAGGGTAATTCTCCTCGTGAACCTTCAGCTCCCGCGAAGCATATGCAATAACCTTGCCACACTGCATCAATACCGCACCCAGACCAATACGAGATGCATCACAATATATTGTATAAGATCCTGAACCTGTGGGTAACACTAATACCGGTGCCGTAGTCAAAACAGCCTTGAGCTTCTGAAAGCTCACTTCACACTCGTCTGACCACCTTAACGGGGCACCCTTCCGGGTCAATCTGGTCAAAAGGGCTGCTATAGATGAAAATGCCTCCACATATCGACGGTAATAGCCCGCCAAACCCAGGAAACTACGGATCTATGTAGTTGATGTTGGTCTAGGCCAGTTCTGAACTGCCTTAATCTTCTTAGGATCCACTTGAATACCCTCTACATATACAATGTGACCCAAGAAAGCAACTAAACTCAACCAAAACTCGCATTTTGAGAACTTAGCATATAACTGGCTGTCTTTCAAAGTCTGAAGAATGATCTGAAGGTGTTGCTCATGCTCCTCTCGAATGTGGGAGTAGATAAAGATATTATCAATAAACACAACCACAAAGGAATCCAAGTAGGGTTTGAACACCCGATGCATCAAATCCATGAATGCTGCTAGGGCATTTGTCAGCCCAAATGACATCACTAGAAACTCAAAATGCACATACTGAGTCCGAAAAGCTATCTTAGGAACATTGGATGTCCTAATCCTCAACTGATGGTAGCCAGATCTCAAATAAATCTTTGAAAATACCTTGGCACCCTGAAGCTGATCAAATAAATCATCAATCCTCGGCAATGGATACTTGTTCTTGATGGTGACTTTGTTCAACTGCCGATAATCTATACACATCCTCATCAATTCATCTTTCTTCTTCACAAACAACACAGGTACACCCCAGGGCGAGACACTAGGGTCTAATGATGCCCTTATCAAGCAAATCTTGCAACTGCTCCTTCAATTCTTTCAACTCTGGTGGGACCATGCGGTATGACGGAATGGAAATGGGGTGAGTGCCCGGAGCCAAATCAATGCAGAAATCAATATCCCTGTCGGGTGGCATCCCCGATAGGTCTGCAGGAAACACCTCTGGAAACTCACGAACAACTGGCACTGAATCCATGGAAGGAACCTTCGCACTAGAATCGCGAACATAAGCCAAATAAGCTAGACACCCCTTCTTGACCATATGCCGATCCTTCACATAAGAGATAACCTTGCTGGTAGAATGGCCAAGTGTCACTTTCCACTCTAATCGAGGCAATCCCTGCAAAGCTAAGGTCACTGTCTTGGCGTGCCAATCTAATATAGCATGATAAGGTGACAGCCAATCCATACCTAGTATGACATCAAAATCAACCATGTCGAGAAGTAGAAGATCTACATGAGTCTCAAGACTCCCAATGGTGACCACATACGAACGATAAACACGATCTACAATAATAGCATCTCCCACCGGTGTGGACACATACACAGGAGCACTCAAAGAATCACGGGACACAACCAAATAGGAAGCAAAATAGGATGACACATGGGAGTAAGTAGATCCCTGATCAAATAGAACTGAAGCATCTCTACTGCAAACTGAAATAGTACCTGTGATAATAACGTCAGATGACTCAGCCTCAGGCCTGGCTAGGAATTTCCAAACACCGGGGCTGGGCCTCACCACCCTGAACTACGTCCCTAGGACAACCTCTAACTGGCTGGTCTTCACCTCTAACGGCCTGACCTCCAACTCTAATAGTCTGGTCTCTACCTCTAGCTGCCTGACCCCTGCCACTAGCTGGCTAAGCAGGTGGTGCGGCAACTGGTGCCGGAACTATGGCACAAGAACTCTGATACTGTGAGTTGCCCATTGCCCGAGGGCAAAATCTAGCAATGTGCCTTGGATCATCACAAGTATAACATAACCTCGGTTGTTGTGACTGCTGGCCCTGAAACTGACCATGTCGACCTGAATAACCACCCTGATAACTCTGGACTGGAGGTGCACTAATAGGAGCTGGTGGTGCACCGTAGGCTAGCTGGTCGGAATATTGCATCTGAGGGCCACAACCACCTGAGGCACCATGGGATGCTTGGAGCGCTGAATGAAACAGCCTAGGAGGATGGGATCTACCAAAAGTACTCCTGCCTTTAGATGAGGCACCGCTGCACTCACCGGAATAATGAGGTCTTTTGTCAGACCCCTGTCCTCCCTGAGCAAGAACCATTTCGACTCGTCTGGCGACATTAGCAGCCGCCTAAAAAGAAATCTCACTCCCAGTCTCCTTAGCCATTTGCAATCTGATAAGTTGAGCAAGTCCATCAATAAACCTCATCACCCTCTCTCTCTCTCTCGGTGGGAAGCAGAAGAATAGCATGACGGGCCAAATCCACAAAATGGGTCTCATATTGGGTAGCAGTCATACTGCCCTGCTGGAGACGCTTAAACTGACGGCAATGCTTCTCTCTCAATGTGATAGGCAGAAACTTCTCTATGAAGAGCTGAGAGAACTGGTCCCAAGTAAGAGCAGGCGATCCAGATGGTCTGGTCAACAAGTAATCTCTCCACCATTTCTTAGCAGAACCAGTCATCTGAAATGTAGCAAAATTGACCCCATTTGTCTCCACTATACCGATGTTTCGTAGGACCTCGTGACAGCTGTCAAGATACTCCTGGGGGTCCTCTAAAAGAGCACCCCTGAAGTGAATAGGAAAGAGCTTGATAAACCTGTCCAATCTCCATAAAGCCTCAGAAGACATAATTGGCCCATCTCTGACATGTGCCGCAATAACCGGCTGAACTAATTCGACTGGCTGAGCTGCTGGAGCATGATACTGGGGAGCTATCTACTCCAGAGCGGGATTTGTGGGAGTCTGGGCTCTTTCTCCAGCCTGAGCGACTGCTGGTGCCATGGTAAATGCGCCAGTTTGGGCCACACTCTCCATAAGGCCCACCAAACGGACCAACGCGGCCTGAAGTACTGGGTGGCAATGAACTCCTCTAGAACCTGAGCTAGTCTAGCAGAAATAGTATGAGCTGGAATCTCCTCATCAAGATCTATCTGAGACTCCACTGTTGGGGCTGCTGCTCGGGCTCTAGGCTGAGCCCTGCCCCTACCTCGGCCTCTGGCATGGCCTCGACATCGACCTCTGCCCCTCATAGGAGTTGCCACTAGAGGCTCTGGCTGCTGCTCAGCTGAGGAAGCGGTACGTGTTCTCGCCATGTGCGAGAGAATAAGAGTAGAAGAGTTCAATTAGTATTGAGAAAATAACATTGCACGATAGAGGATAATAAAAGTGAAATTTGTTCCTAAACTTCATAGCCTTTGAAAGCTAAGCACAGACGTCTCCGTACCAATCCTCCAAACTCTACTAAGCTTGCTCGTGAACCGTGAGACCTAGGCAACCCTAAGCTCTGATACCAACTGTCACGACCCGAAATTTCTCACCGACAGGATCGTGATGGCGCCTAACATTTCACTTACTAGGGAAACCAACATTAGAGAATCATTAAACTAATTCCTTATTCCCATTCAGTAATTAACAATAATTAACTAAGATAAAATATAATAAGTTCGGAATATCATAAAACTGTATTAATTACTACCACCCGGATCTGGAGTCACAATTCACGAGAATTATAGAATTTACTACAAGTAATAGTCTGAAACAAATACAACTGTCTGAATGAAAGAAACAATAGAACAAAAAAGATAGACGGGGACTTCAAGGTCTGTGAACTCCGACAGATCTACCTTGAGTCTCCGGACAGCGGACCAATAGAAAAATCTCGATCAACCCGAGCCGATATCAAAATCTGCACAGAAAGTGCAGAGTGCAGTATGAGTACAACCGAACCCATGTACTGGTAAGTGTCGAGCCTAACCTCGATGAAGTAGTGACGAGGCTAAGGCAAGGCACCTACAAATCAACCTATACAATTTAACAGTGTATATACAAATAACAGAAATGAAGAACTAAATAGGAAATGTCGGGAGAGGAACATATTGAGGGGAATACAAGATAAAGAACTACAATAGAATG
Source organism: Nicotiana otophora (assembly GCA_000715115.1). Taxonomy (NCBI): domain Eukaryota; kingdom Viridiplantae; phylum Streptophyta; class Magnoliopsida; order Solanales; family Solanaceae; genus Nicotiana; species Nicotiana otophora. Next base: position 23,914 of record AWOL01S0035892.1, on the reverse strand, counting down.
ATCACCGGAGTAGTCAGTATACCATGAATCAACAGGAATAGTGAATACAGTAAAGGAAAAATGCACGGCATCACCCTTCATGCTTTTACTCTCAATCGCACCATAAAATTAATAGAAGCGACATGGCATCACCCTTAGTGCATTAACTCTCATATCATGGTACAGCATCACCCTTCGTGCTTTTACACTCACAATATGGCACGACATCACCATTCGTGCATTAACACTCACAATATGGCACAGCATCACCCTTCGTGCATTAACACTCACAATATGGCACGGCATCACCCTTCATGCATTAACACTATCCCTTACCAAAATGCAGTGCATAAATAACAACAGGGAAATAGAATAACAAGTACAAACCTTACTTTAATATTTGGTTCCACAATATAAATCTTAACTGTTAAATGAATACTCGATTACCAACAGAAAATCCGTAACCATGATAATGACGATCGATTTAACAACACTAGTATAAACATGTAGCAATTAGGCATAGGAAAGAGACAATATAAGAAAACGGAAGAAACATGGAATGCAGGTAAATTGGCGGCGCATAAGTACTCGTCACCTCACATATATGCCGCTCACATGAATTTCACTTAGCAAGTAATCTAAGGTTCCTAATTCCCTCAAGTCAGGGTTAGACGCAACACTTACCTCGCTTCGAAGGTCACTTAATTCTCAATCACAGCTTTTCCTTTGGATTTCAGCTCCAAACCACTCGTATCTATTCAAAAATGACTCAATAATGTCAAATATTGCTAAAGAAATCAATTATATTGTATAAATTAAATTTTCCAAATTTTCCTCCAAAAAGTCAAAAAACTCGACCCCGGGCCCAGTTGGTCAAAATCCAAGGTTCGGACCAAAATCCATTTACCCATTCACCCTCGAGCCCGAGTATGTAATTAGTTCCAAAATCCGACCTCAAATCGAGGTCTAAATCCCCAAATTTGTAAAATTCCCAATTCCCCCCAAATCCCTAATTTCTACCCTTAAAGAACAAGATTAAAGACTAGGAATTCAATAAATGATGATAAAAATTAAAGAAACCAAGTTAGAAAGTGCAAAACTATGATTGGGTGTCGAAATACTTCATCAAAAATCGCCCTAGGTCGAGTTCTATGGAAGAAAATATAAAATTTGGAACAAATCCCATAGAACTCACCCAAATCCTGGACAGGACTAAAGAAAATATATTTTCTTTAGTTAATCCAAAAGAGGCTTGTTGCGATTGCGATGCACAGCGGCCTAAGGCCTTCGCGTTCGCGTGTCTTTCTACCCGTTCGCATAAGGCAGCTCCCCCCAACCCTTCGCGTTCTCGACCCAGTGGATGCGTTCTCGTAGAAGAATATGACCCCCTCCCCTAGGTCCCTTAACCTATCACGTTCGCAGGAGACTGATCGCGTTCGCAAAGGGTACCACCCTCAATGCTTCGCGTTCGCGACCAGTCCTTCGTGTTCGCAAAGAAGAAATTACCTCCCAGCCTAGTTTACACTTCGCGATCGCGAGAGTTGCTTCACAATTGCGAAGCACAAAATACCTGTGCACCAGCAACAACAAAACAAAAGAAATTCTAAGTCTGAAACATCATGTAGCCTATCTGAAACTCACCCGAGCCCTCGGGGCTCCAAATCAAACATGCACACAAGTCTAAAGCCATCATACGAACTTGCTCGCATGATCAAATAGCTAAACTAACACCTAGAACTATGAATTTAGCACCAAATCAAATGAAATTCTCAAGAACACTTTAAAATTCCTATCTTCTCAACTGGACGTCCGAATCATGTCAAATCAACGCCTTTCTCACTAAATTTCACAGACAAGTCTTAAATATCATAATGAACCTGTACTGGGCTCCGGAACCAAAATACGGACCCGGTACTAACAATGCCAAACATCAATCAATTCTTAAAAACAAATAATTTTCAAACTTTTAATTTTCATCAAAAATTCATAACTCAAGCTAGGGACCTCCGAATTCGATTCCGGGCATACGCCCAGGTCCCATAATTCGTTACGGACCCACCGAGACCGTTAAAATATGGATCCGGTCCCGTTTACCAAATCTCTTGACCGAAGTCAAATAAAATTAATTTTTTAAGGCATAAATTCTTATTTTTACCAATTTTCAAAATAAAAGCTTTTCGAAAACCTGCCCGGACTGTACACGCAAAACGAGGGTAAAAATGAGATTTTTAAGGCTTAAGAGTGTAGATTCGAGTTTTAAAATATAAGATGACCTTTTGGGTCATCGCAGTCGCCTATTAGGATTTGACAGTTGAACCATATCCTAGAGTGACCCAGAGCTATAAGGACATAAGGAATTACTACATTATTCTTCTACTGGTTCTTGAGAGTAAATTGTATACTTCTGTCACGACCCAAAATTCCCACTTTCGGGACTGTGATGGCGTCTAACATTTCACTTGCTAGGAAAGTCAACGTTAGAATATAATTAGCCAATTTAACACAATTTAAAATTTAATTAATAACAAAGAAAACAAGTACGGAAATAAAGTCTAAAATAAAGTGAATAATCCATAATAAACGCGATATTTAAATACCATCCCAGAATTTGGAGTCACAAGTGCACGAGCTTCTAGAATAATACAAACAAGGGTCTGAACGAAATAAAGTTGTCTGAAAGAAAGCACACAACTAAAATACAATAGAAGGGGACTTTAGAGTTGCGGACGTCGTGCAGCTATACCTCAAGTATCCACTGGTAGCTGAATCCGAGCAAGTCTATGGTACGCCGTTGGGACCAACTCCGAAATATGTACAAGAAGTGCAGTGTGTAGTATCAGTACAACCGACCCCATGTACTGGTAAGTGCCGAGCCTAACCTCGACGAAGTAGTGACGAGGCTAAGGAAGGTCACTTACATGAAACTGTACACATAATAATAATAATAATAATAATAATAATAATAATAATAATAATAATAATAATAATAATAATAATAATAATAATAGAAATAAAACAGGTATCACTTTTCAACAATTGAAGCCAACTCGGCAATCATAACCAATTATTATTTCAATCAATTTCCGTTGCGGCGTGCAACCCGATCCCACAATATATTCACATTCAATTGTGTTGCGGCGTGCAACCCGATCCTCCAATATATTCATTTCAATTAATTTTGTTGGGCGTGCAACCCGTTCCTCCAATATATTCATTTCAATCAATTCTGTTGCGGCGTGCAACCCGTTCCTCCAATAAATTTATTTCAATCAATTCTGTTGCGGCGTGAAACCCGATCCTCCAATATAAACTTTAAATAACTCTGTTGCGGCGTGCTACCCGATCCCCCAATATATTTATTTTCGTTTCCGTTGCGGCGCGCAACCCGCTCCTCCAATAATATGATTTACCAATTCTTATAAAAGAAATTACTCCAATAAATACAATAATTAATATGAAATTATAAGACAACAAGCATACAATAATTATAATTTAATTATAAACAAACAATGACAAGTAGCAATTAATTATAAAAATTAAGGATGTAATGGGTATTTTAATAATTAGTATGCTAAACGCCAAGTGGCAATTAAGTCACATAAATCAAATAAGCATGTAGCAATTATAGCATGGATTCAAGGCATGATATTGAGTAAAGAACACGAGAGAAACAATTAATACAATAATTCATTCATGATTTAAATCGATTTATGATCTTTCAACTAAGTATGCAAACAATTAATTTGACGATATATAGACACTCGTCACCTCGCCTATACGTCGTTCACATGCATTTTACATAACAAATAATTTAAGGGTTCTATTCCCTCAAGTCAAGGTTAACCACGACACTTACCTCGCTTTGCAACCAAATTTCAAGAATCCAATAAACCTTTGCCTCGCGAATTCGTGTCCGGAATTCTCAAATCTAGTCATAAACAATTCAAATACTTAATACAAATCGTAGGAATTAATTCCATATGATTTTACAAATTTTTCGGATAAAAATCCGAAATTCATTTTAAAAAATCAACAGTGGAACCCACGCCTCGAATCCCAAAAAAACTCGTGAAATCCGAACACCCGTTCCGATACGAGTTCAACCATAAAACAATTATCGAATTCCGACATCGGATTGGCTTTCAAATCTTCATTTTACATTTTTGGAAGATTTTATAAAAATCTGATTTTTCTTCCATAAATTCACGGATTCATGATGTAAATGAGTATGAGATCATGAAATATAATCAATATAGGATAAGGAACACTTAGCCCAATGTTTCCCTGTGAAAATCGCTCAAAATTCATTTTATCCGAGCTCAAAACCGTAAATGGTGGAAAATGGGACAAAATACCATTTCCAGAACTTAAGTTCTGTTTGCCCAGATTTTTACTCATCGCGATCGTGGGAATTCATTCGCGATTGCGTAGAACAATTTCTGCCTACGTCCATTTTACTCTTCACGATCGCGGATAACTCTTTGCAATCGCAAAGCATATTTTGGTTTCCCCGATTATTAACTCTACGCGATCGCGTAAATGGTCATGCGATCGCGGAGAACATTTTCTCAACCTTACCCGATCGCGTACTGACTTGTGCGATCGCATATCACAAATGGCGTGCCTAGCTTCTGCCTTCACTCCTTCTACGCGAACGTGTCTTGGCCCTCTCGTTCGCAGTGCACTGGGAGCTAACCTTCTGCGATCTCGTGCCTATCTTCGCGAACGAGAAGGGTAAAACTCACGGCTCATAATTTCCTCTTCGCGATCGCGGGAATGGCTTCGCGATCGCGAAGCACAATGCACCAGATGACAGCAGAAGCTCAAAAACCAGATTTTTCCAAAGTTCAAATGGTCTATAGGTTATCCGAAACTCACCCGAGCCCTTGGGGCTCTAAGACATACATGCACATAAGTCCAAATATATCTTACGAACTTGCTCGTACGATCAAAACACCAATTCAACACCTAGGATTACGAATAGGACGCAAAATCAAATGAAATTTGTAAGAAAACTTTAGAATTTCTATTTTCACAATCGAACGTCCGAATCACGTCAAATCAACTCTGTTTCTCACCAAATTTTACAGACAAGTCATAAATGATATAACGGACCTATGAAAATTTTTAGAACTTGAATCCGACCCCGATATCAATAAAAGTCAATTTGTGGTCAATCTTTGAAATCTTTAAGCCTTTAGGCTTCTATTTTTCGCCAACTGACGATAATTCAAGTTAGGGACCTCCGAATTAAATTTCGGGAATACGCCCAAGTCCTAATTCATGATACAGACCTACCGAAACTGTCAAAATACTGATCCTAGTCCGTTTGCTTAAAATATTGACAAAAATCAACTCAGTTTAATTGTAAAGATGAATTTCACATTTTAATCAATTTTTCATATAAAAACTTTCTGAAAAATTATACGAACTGCGCACACAAGTCGAGAAATAGTAAATAGTGTTATTCGAGGTCTTAGAACACAGAAATAATTATTAAATTAAAAGATGACCTTTTGGGTCATCACATTCTCCACCTCTAAAATAAACGTTCGTCCTCGAACGGAGTTAGAAAAACAAGTACCTGAGCTGGTGAAAAAGTGTTGATATTTAATCTTCATGTCCGACTCGGATTCCCAGGTAGATGATTCTACCGGATGACCTCTCTATTGTACCCGAACTGAAGGATAACTCTTAGACCTCAATTGACGAACCTGCCGGGCTAGAATAGCTACCTGCTCCTCTTCGTAAGTCAAATCCTTGTCCAATTGGACTGAGCTGAAATCTAACACATGGGACGGATCACCATTATATTTGCGAAGCACAAACACATGGAACACCGGATGAACCGCTGATAAACTAGGTGGTAATGCAAGCCTGTAGGCTACTTCCCCCACCCTTTCAAGAATTTCGAAGGGTCCAATATACCTAGGGCTCAACTTGCCCTTCTTTTCGAACCTCATTACACCTTTCATAGGTGAAACCCAGAGCAATATTCTTTATCCAACCATGAATGCAATATCACAAACTTTACGCTCGGCATAACTCTTTTTCCTATACTGAGCTGCGCGAAGTCGATCCTGAATAATTTTGACCTTATCCAAGGCATCTTGTACCGAATCGGTTCCCAACAACCGAGCCTCTCCCAATTCAAACCATCCAACTGGCGAACGACATCGCCTTTCGTATAATGCCTCATATGGAGCCATCTGAATGCTCGAATGGTAGCTATTATTATAAGCAAACTCCGCAAGTGGCAAGAACTGATCCCAAGAACCTCCAAAGTCTATAACACAAGCGCGAATCATACATATCTTCCAATATTTGAATGGTGCGCTCTGACTGTCCGTCTGTCTGTGGATGAAATGTTGTACTCAATTCGACCCACGTGCCTAACTCACATTGTACAGCCCTCCAGAAGTGTGAGGTAAACTGCGTACCTCGATCTGAAATAATAGACACGGTCATACTGTGTAGGCAGACAATCTCACAAATGTAAATTTCAGCTAACCGCTCGGAAGAATAGGTAACTGCCACTGGAATGAAATGTGCTAACTTGGTCAGCCTGTCTACGATGACCCAAACTGCGTCAAATTTTCTCTGAGTGTGTGGGAGTCCAACAACAAAATCCATAGTGATAGGCTCCCACTTCCACTCATGAATTTCTAACTTTTGAAGCAAACCACCAGGTCTCTGATGCTCGTACTTAACTTGCTGACAATTCAGACATCGAGCTACATATGCAACTATATCCTTCTTCATTCTCCTCCATCAATAATGTTGCCGCAAATCTTGATACATTTTGGTGGCACCTGGATGAATAGAATACCTGGAACTGTGTGCCTCTTCAAGAATTAATTCACGAAGCCCGTCAATGTTAGGCACACAAATACGACCGTGCATTCGCAAAACTCCATCTTCCCCCACAGCCACCTGTTTGGCATCACCGTGCCGCACCGTGTCCTTAAGGACAAGTAAATTAGGATCGTCATATTGTCATTCTCTGATGCGCTCATATAAAGAAGACCGAGCGACTGTGCAAGCTAGAACCTGACTGGGTTCTGAAACATCTAACCTCACAAACTGATTAGCCAAAGTCTGAACATCTACAGCTAACGACCTCTCACCAATCGGAACATACGCAAGACTGCCCATACTCGTAGCCTTTCTACTCAAAGCATCGGCCACCACATTGGCCTTTCCAGGGTGATACAAAATGGTGATATCATAGTCTTTCAACAACTCCAACCATCTTCTCTGCCTCAAATTGAGATCTTTTTATTTGAACAGGTACGGAAGGCTACGATGATCAGTAAATACCTCACACGATACACCGTAGAGGTAATGCCTCCAAATCTTCAGCGCGTGAACAATGGCTGCTAATTCTAAGTCATAAATAGGATAATTCTTCTCGTGAACTTTCAATTGTCGCGACGCATATGGAATCACCCGCCATCTTGCATCAATACTGCACCAAGCCCAACGTGAGATGCATCACAATACGCCGTATAAGATCCTGAACTTGTGGGTAATACCAACACTGGAACCGTAGTCAAAGTAGTCTTCCGCTTCTGAAAGCTCAACTCACACTCGCCTGACCATCTGAATGGGACACCTTTGTGGGTCAGTCTGGTTAATGAGCTTGCTATAGATGAAAAACCCTCTACGAACCGACAATAATAACCTGCCAAACCCAGGAAACTACGAATCTCTGTAACTGAAGTAGGTCTAGGCCAATTCTGAACAGCCTCAATCTTCTTAGGATCCATTTTTATGCCTTCTGCCGATACAACATGCCCCAAAAAGGCAACTGAGTCTAACCAAAATTCACATTTTGAAAATTTGGCATACATTTGATTATTCTTCAAAGTCTAAAGCACACTACGAAGATGTTGCTCATGCTCCTCTCGACTGCTGGAGTAAATCAAGATATCATCAATGAATACAACCACAAAAGAATCCAAATAGGGTTTGAACACCCAATTCATCAAATCCATAAATGATGCTGGGCATTTGTCAACCCAAATGACATCACTAGGAATTCGTAATGCCCATACCGAGTCTGAAAAGCTGTCTTAGGGATATCAGATACCCTAGTCTTCAATTGATGGTAACCAGACCTCAAATCGATCTTCAAAAACACCTTGGCACCCCGAAGCTGATCGAATAAGTCATCAATCCTTGGCAACAGATATTTGTTTTTTATAGTGGCCTTATTCAACTGACGATAATCTATACACGTCCGCATAGAACCACCTTTCTTCTTTACCAATAATACTAGTTCACCCTAGGGCAAGACGCTGGGTCTAATGAATCCCTGATCCAGCATGTCTTGTAATTGCTTCTTCAATTCATTCAACTCCGGCGGGGCCATACAGAATGGTGGGATGGAAATGGGCTGAGTGCCCGGAGCTAAATCAATATAGAAGTCAATATCTCTGTCGGGTGGCATCCCTGGCAAATCTGTAGGAAATACTTCTGGAAATGCACGAACAACTGATACTGAGTCCATATAAGGAACATTCACATTGGGATTGCGAATATAAGCCAAATAGGCTAGACACCCTTTCTCGACCAAACGTCGAGCCTTCATATAAGAAATAACCCTGCTGGTAGAATAACCATGAGTTCCTTTCCACTGTAACCGGGGTAATCCTAGCATGGCTAGGGTCACCGTCTTGGCATGACAATCCAATATAGCATGATAAGGTGACAACCAATCCATACCCAAGATGACATCAAAACCTACCATATCAAGAAGTAGAAGATCCACACTAGTCTCATGACTACCAATAGTAATCACACGAATGATAGACATGGTCTACTATAACAGAGTCTCCCAACGGTGTAGATACACACACAAAAGTGCTCAGAGAATCACAAGGCACAACCAAATGCGAAGTAAATTAGGAGGACACACAGGAATAAGTAGGTCCTGGATCAAATAGAACTAAACCATCTCTATGGCAAACTGGAATAATACCTGTGATCGACTCAGCCTCAGGCCTAGCTGGAAAAGCATAAAATCAGGGTTGGGCCCTACTATTCTGAACTGCGTCTCTGGGACGACCTCTAACTGGATGGCCTCTAACTGGATGGCCTCCACCTCTAACGGCCTGACCTCCACCTCTAATGGCCTGACCTCCACCTCTAGCTGTCTGACCCCTACCTCTAGCTGGCTGAGCAGGCGGTGAAGCAACTAGTGCTGGTATGATGGCACGAGAATCCTGCCGAGACTTGTTACTCGACAACCTAGAGCAATACCTCCTGATGTGGCCAATGTTCCCATACTCATAACACCCATCCTGATGCTGTGGCTCCTGAAGCTGAAGCTGACCCGAACGGGTCGGATAACCACTGTAGTAACTCTAGAGTGGCGATGCACTGATAGAAGCTGAATGTGCACTAAATGTTGGCTTCCTATAGTAAGGAATAATAGGACCGTGACTCCCTGAAGCACCGGGAGATTCCTGAAGTGCTGAATGAAATGGTCTGGGAGGATGACCCCTGCCAAAATTACCCCTGCCTCCAGATGAGGCACCACTGAAACCACCGAACTGATGAGGCCTCTTATCAGACCTCTACCATCTCTCTTGTGCAAGAACTATCTCGATCCTCCTCGCGACATTAGCAGCCGCCTGAAAGGAAATCTCACTTCCGGTCTCCTTGGCCATCTGAAGTCTGATAGGGTGAGTGAGTCCCTCAATAAACCTCCTCACTCTCTCTCCCACAGTAGGTAGTAAAAGGAGAGCACAGGCTAAATCCACAAAATGGGAATCATACTGAGTAACATACATACTGCCCTGCTGTAGATGCTCAAATTACTTGCGGTAATCCTCTCTTAGTGTGATAGGAAGGAACTTCTCCCGAAATAGCTGCGAGAACTGCTCCCAGGTAAGTGCAGGTGATCCAACTGGTCTGGTCAATGTATAATCTCTTCACCACCTCTTGGCGAAATCCGTCATCTAAAATACAGCAAAATCAACCCCATTGGTCTTAACTATACCCATGTTTCACAGCAACTCATGGCAGCGGTCAAAATAATCCTGAGGGTCTCAGAAGGAGTACCACTGAAGTGAACTGGAAAGAGCTTAGTAAACCTATCCAGTCTCAATAAGGCCTCAAAAGACCTGGCGGGCCTATCACCAGTCTGTGAAGCAACAACTGGCTGAACTACCCCAACTGGCGGGGCTGCTGGAGCCTGATTCTGGGGAGCCATCTGCTCCGGAGCGGGAGTAGTGGGAGTTTGTGCTCCTTCCCCAGCATGTGAGACGGCTGGTGCCACTGGAAATGTACCATTCTGGGCCACACCCTCCATTAGGCTCACCAGACGGACTAAAGCGTCCTGAAATACTGGAATGGCTATGAACCCTTCTGGAACCTGAAATGGTCCAACCGATACAGTCTGAACTGGAACCTCCTCCTGAAGATCTACCTGAGGTTCTACAACATGTGTTGCTGCTCAAGCTCTAGACTGAGCTCTACCTTTGCCTCTGTCTCGGCCTCTAGCACGACCTCGGCCTCAACCTCTACCCCTGGCCATAGTTGCCACCGGGGGCTCTGGTCCCTGTCCGTCGGTAGATGTATTACGTGTCATTGCCATCTACGAGAAAATAAGAATAGAATAGTTGAATTATCGATGATAGAATAAAATCGTGCGACAGGATAAGAAAGAGGTGATATTGTTCCTAAACTTCATAGCCTCTGAAAGATAAGTCAGACGTCTCCCTACAGATCCTTCAGACTCTACTAAGTTTGCTCGTGACTCATGAGACCCATTTAACCTAGTGCCTTGATACCAACTTGTCAAGATCCGAAATTCCCACCTTAAGGACCGTGATGGCGCCTAACATTTCATTAGATAGGCAAGCCAACGTTAGAATATAATTAGCCAATTTAACACAATTAAAAATTTATTTAATAACAAAGAAAACAAGTGAGAAAATAAATTCTGAAATAAAGTGAATAATTCATAATAAACGCGATATCTAATTACCATCCCAGAAATCCGAACACCCGTTCTGATACGAGTTCAACCATAAAAAAATTATCGAATTCCGACATCGGATTGGCTTTCAAATCTTCATTTTACATTTTTGGAAGATTTTATAAAAAATTGATTTTTCTTCCATAAATTCACGGAATCATGATGTAAATGAGTATAGGATCATGAAATATAATCAATATAGGATGAGGAATACTTATCCCAATGTTTCCCTGTGAAAATCGCCCAAATAGCATTTTATCCGAGCTTAAAACCATAAATGGTGGAAAATGGGACGAAATACCATTTCCAGAACTTAAGTTTTGTTTGCCCAGAGTTTTACTCATCGCGATCGTGGGAATTCATTCGCGATTGCGTAGAACAATTTCTGCCTAGGTCTATTTTACTCTTCACGATCGCGGATAACTCTTTGCGATCGCGAAGCATATTTTGGTTGCCCCGATTATTAACTCTACGCGATTGTGTAAATGGTCATGTGATCGCGGAGAACATTTTCTCAACCTTACCCGATCGCGTACTGACTTGTGCGATCGCGTATCACAAATGGTATGCCTAGCTTCTGCCTTCACTCCTTCTACGCGAACGCGTCTTGGCCCTCTCGTTCGCAGTGCACTGGGAGCTAACCTTCTACGATCTCGTGCCTATCTTCGCGAACGAGAAGGGTAAAACTCACGGCTCATAATTTCCTCTGTGCGATCGCGAAGCACAATGCACCAGATGACAGCAGAAGCTCAAAAACCAGATATTTCCAAAGTTCAAATGGTCTGTAGGTTATCCGAAACTCACCCGAGCCCTTAGGGATCTAAGACATACATGCACACAAGTCCAACAAGATCATACAAACTTGCTCGTGCGATCAAAACACCAATTCAACACCTAGGATTACGAATAGGATGCCAAATCAAATGAAATTTTAAGAAAACTTTAGAATTTCTATTTTCACAATCGAACGTCAGAATCATGTCAAATCAACTCTGTTTCTCACCAAATTTGACAGACAAGTCATAAATGACATAACAGACCTATGAAAAATGTTAGAACTTGAATCCGACCCCGATATCAATAAAAGTCAATTTGTGGTCAATCTTTGAAATCTTTAAGCCTTTAGGCTTCTAGTTTTCGCCAACTGACGATAATTCAAGTTAGAGACCTCCAAATTAAATTTCGGGAATACGCCTAAGTCCCAATTCACGATACAGACCTACCAAAACTGTCAAAATACTGATCCTAGTCCGTTTGCTTAAAATGTTGACAAAAATCAACTTAGTTTAATTTTAAGGATCAATTTAAATTTTAATTAATTTTTCATATAAAAAATTCTAGAAAATTATACGGACTGCGCACGCAAGTCGAGACATGGTAAATAGTGCTTTTCGAGGTCTTAGAACATAGAAATAATTATTAAATTTAAACATGACCTTTTGGGTCATCACATTCTCCACCTCTAAAACAAACGTTCGTCCTCGAACAGAGTTAGAAAAAAAAGTACCTGAGCTGGTGAAAAGGTGTGGATATTTAATCTTCATGTTCGACTCGGATTCCCAGGTAGACGCTTCTACCGGCTGACCTCTCCATTGTACCCGAACTGAAGGATAACTTTTAGACCTCAATTGTCGGACCTGCCGGGCTAGAATGGCTACCGGCTCCTCTTCGTAAGTCAAATCCTTGTCCAATTGGACTGAGCTGAAATCTAACACATGGGACGGATCACCATTATATTTGCGAAGCACAAACACATGGAACACCGGATGAACCGCTGATAAACTAGGTGGTAATGCAAGCCTGTAGGATACTTCCCCCACCCTTTCAAGAATTTCGAAGGGTCCAATATACCTAGGGCTCAACTTTCCCTTCTTTTCGAACCTCATTACACCTTTCATAGGTGAAACCCGAGCAATATTCTTTATCCAACCATGAATGCAATATCACAAACTTTACGCTCGGCATAACTCTTTTTCCTAGACTGAGCTGCGCGAAGTCGATCCTGAATAATTTTGACCTTATCCAAGGCATCTTGTACCGAATCGGTACGCAACAACCGAGCCTCTCCCGATTCAAACCATCCAACTGGCGAACGACATCGCCTTCCGTATAATGCCTCATATGAAGCCATCTGAATGCTCGAATGGTAGCTATTATTATAAGCAAACTCCGCAAGTGGCAAGAACTGATCCCAAGAACCTCCAAAGTCTATAACACAAGCGCGAATCATACATATCTTCCAATATTTGAATGGTGCGCTCTGACTGTCCGTCTGTCTGTGGATGAAATGTTATACTCAATTCGACCCGCGTGCCTAACTCATACTGTACAGCCCTCCAGAAGTGTGAGGTAAACTGCGTACCTCGATCTGAAATAATAGACACGGTCACACTGTGTAGGTAGACAATCTCACGAATGTAATTTCAGCTAACCACTCGGAAGAATAGGTAACTGCCACTAGAACGAAATGTGCTAACTTGGTCAACCTGTCTACGATGACCCAAACTGCGTCAAAGTTTCTCTGAGTCTGTGGGAGTCCAACAACAAAATCCACAGTGATAGGCTCCCACTTCCACTCATGAATTTCTAACTTCTGAAGCAAACCACCAGGTCTCTGATGCTCATATTTAACTTGCTGACAATTCAGACATCGAGCTACATATGCAACTATATCCTTCTTCATTCTCCTCCACCAATAATGTTGCAGCAAATCTTGATACATTTTGGTGGCACCTGGATGAATAGAATACCTGGAACTGTGTGCCTCTTCAAGAATTAATTCACGATGCCCGTCAACGTTAGGCACATAAATACAACCCTGCATTCACAAAACTCCATCTTCCCCCATAGCCACCTATTTGGCATCATCGTGCCACACCGTGTCCTTAAGGACAAGTAAATGAGGATCGTCATATTGTCGTTCTCTGATGTGCTCATATAAAGAAGACCGAGCGACTGTGCAAGCTAAACCTGACTGGGTTATGAAACCACTAACCTCACAAACTGATTAGTCACAGTTTGAACATCTGCAGCTAACGGCCTCTCACTAATCGGAACATACGCAAGACTGCCCATACTAATAGCCTTTCTACTCAAAGCATCGGCCACCACATTGGCCTATCCAGGGTGATATAAAATGGTGATATCATAGTCTTTCAACAACTCCAACCATCTTCTCTGCCTCAAATTGAGATATTTTTATTTGAACAGATATGGAAGGCTACGATGATCAGTAAATACCTCATACGAGACACCGTATAGGTAATGCCTCCAGATCTTTAGCGCGTAAACAATGGCTGCCAATTCTAAGTCATAAATAGGATAATGCTTCTAGTGAACTTTCAACTGTCGCGACGCATATGGAATCACCTGCCATCTTGCATCAATACTGCACCAAGCCCAACGCGAGATGCATCACAATACACCGTATAAGATCCTGAACCTGTGGGTAATACCAACACTGGCACCGTAGTCAAAGTGGTCTTGAGCTTCTGAAAGCTCAACTCACACTCGCCTGACCATCTGAATGGGACACCTTTGTGGGTCAGTCTAGTTAATGAGCTCGCTATAGATGAAAACCCCTCTACGAACCGACGATAATAACCTGCCAAACCCAGGAACTGCGAATCTCTGTAATTAAAGTAGGTCTAGGCCAATTCTGAACAGCCTCAATCTTTTTAGGATCCATTTTTATGCCTTCTACCGATACAACATGCCCAAAAAGGCAACTGAGTCTAACCAAAATTCACATTTTGAAAATTTGGCATGCATTTGATTATTCTTCAAAGTTTAAAGCACACTCCGAAGATGTTGCTCATGCTCATCTCGACTGCTGGAGTAAATCAAGATATCATCAATGAATACAACCACAAAAGAATCCAAATAGTGTTTGAACACCCAATTCATCAAATCCATAAATGCTGCTAGGGCATTTGTCAACCCAAATGACATCACTAGGAATTCGTAATGCCCATACCGAGTTCGAAAAGCTGTCTTAGGGATATCAGATGCCCTAATCTTCAACTGATGGTAACCAGACCTCAAATCGATTTTCAAAAGCACCTTGGCACCCCGAAGCTGATCGAATAAGTCATCAATCCTTGGCAATAGATATTTGTTTTTTATAGTGGCCTTATTCAAATGACGATAACCTATACACATCCGCATAGAACCACCTTTCTTCTTTAACAAAAATACTAGTTCACCCCAGGCCAAGACACTGGGTCTAATGAATCCCTGATCTAGCATGTCTTGTTATTGCTTCTTCAATTCTTTCAACTCCGGCGGGGTCATACGGAATGGTGGGATGGAAATGGGCTGAGTGCCCGGAGCTAAATCATTATAGAAGTCAATATCTCTGTCAGGTGGCATCCCTGGAAAATCTGCAGGAAATACTTCTGGAAATTCACGAACAACTAATACTGAGTCCATATAAGAAACATTCACACTGGGATCGCGAATATAAGCCAAATAGGCTAGACACCCTTTCCCGACCAAACGTCGAGCCTTCATATAAGAAATAACCCTGCTGGTAGAATGACCATGAGTTCCTTTCCACTATAAACGGGGTAATCCCGGCATGGCTAGGGTCACCGTCTTGGCATGACAATCCAATATAGCATGATAAGGTGACAACCAATCCATACCCAAGATGACATGAAAACCTACCATATCAAGAAGTAGAAGATCCACACTAGTCAGCGCTCAGAGAATCACAAGGCACAACCAAATGCGAAGTAAAATAGGAGGGTACACAGGAATAAGTAGATCCTGGATCAAATAGAACTGAAGCATCTCTATGGAAAATTGGAATAATACCTGTTATCACGGCATCGGATGACTCAGTCTCAGGCCTAACTGGAAAAGCATAAAATCAGGGCTGGCCCCGCTACTCTGAACTGTGTCTCTGGGACGGCCTCTAACTGGCTGGCCTCCACCTCTAACAGCCTGACCTCCACCTCTAATGGCCTGACCTCCACCTCTAGCTGTCTAACCCCTACCTCTAGCTGGCAGAGCAGGCGGTGAAGCAACTGGTGCTGGTATGATGGCACGAGAATCCTGCCGAGATCTGTTACTCGACAACCTAGGGCAATACCTCCTGATGTGGCCAATGTTCCGACACTCATAACACCCATCCTGATGCCGTGGCTGCTGAAGCGGAAGTTGACCCGAATGGGCCGGATAACCACTTTAGTGACTCTGGAGTGGCGGTGCACTGATAGGAGCTGCATGTGCACTAAATGTTGGCTTCCCATAGTAAGGCATAATAGGACCGTGACTCCCTGAAGCACCGGGAGATTCCTGAAGTGCTGAATGAAATGGTCTGGGAGGATGACCC
>AWOL01S0035889.1:0-12490 GCA_000715115.1 Nicotiana otophora | reverse complement strand
CCCCCAAACGTGGAAGCCATATAATAGTCATTAGATGACTCTTAAATGAAAAATTGCAAGAAGGCACTTTGAGAGAGTTTGATACCTAAGTCATCACTTTAATAGGAATTCTAACATATTTTACATCAATAACAAAAATGCTCTTGGAGTTCTTTAACACATGAAAAGAGAAAAGTTTAACAAAGTGTAGATTAAATTAAATTTCACCATTAGAACTCAGGTCATACGTAGAAGTTGTGATAGAAATGCTAGACCACACTTGACCATTGTCATTTCTATCCCTCTTTTCAACTTCTTCCTCTTATTTTCTTCCTTTTTGGGTAGGAAATGGCTAGAGTAATATTTCAAAACTTCTAATTAGAATGTGTAGGTATTAGAACTGGCCTTTTCCAGTGAACAGTGAGAAAGTATGATAAATATAAAGGCATCTGCCTCAAAATCCCTACTCCCAGATAACACTTACTAAAATGGCTTGTTCTTTCTCATAAAATGGTAGGCGACTTAGTAACGTGACATTTCTGTTTCAACAAGAATTCGAGCAACAATATCATACGGATATTTCCCCACTCCAGTATGTTAAGGCTATCCCTTCTTTCCATTTGGAATGATCCAAGTAACGATATATAAATGTAATGCTATTCCATAAGTGGTTCTACTCTTAGTAGTTAATGATGTCTATGTTATTCATTCCTGTAAAGTGATATTCAAGCATGTCTAAGCATATTCCTAAATCTCTATTGAGGTATTTGATAACTATGTTAATGTTTATAATATAGTGATACACGCATCTTCATGCATATTCATTTACCATCGTGCTACGACAGGTCGAGCAATTACCACCAGTCGGGCAGTTATGTATCATTATTTACTACCGGTTAGGCAGACATGCATATTCATTTACCACCGAGCTACGGCCGGTTGGGCAGTTACATATTTATCATCGAGTTACGGTCGGTTGGGCAGTCATGCATATTCATTTACCACCATGCTACGGCCGGTTGGGCAGACATGCATATTCATTTAGCACAGTGCTACGGCCGTTTAGGCAGTTACATATTTACCACCGAGCTACGGTCGGTCGGGCAGTTACCACTGATCAGTTGGGCAGTCATGCATCATACGATATGGATAATAGTCTTAAAGAGAAGCATTGTATATATATGAGTATAACAAGTATGCATATACGGTGGCACTACAGAGATTCGGGTTGATTCTTATATGTCTTTAATTAATTTTGACTTATTGTTATATTTTAGTTCTACCTTACATACTCAGTACATTATTCATACTGTCGTCCTTTTGTTGGGGACGCTGCATTCATGCCTGAAGGTATAGATAATCAGTTTGACGAGCCCTCATAGTAGACGAGATTGGCACTCAGCAAAGGATCGATAAAACTCCACCTCATTCAGAGTGCAGCCGAGTCTATGAGTCATTGTGTCAGAGTTTTCCTAAAGACTTATGGGTAGGCCGGTACCCTGTCCCATTTGATGTCAAATAATCTTAGAAGCTTTGTAGACAAAGGTTTATTTTGTACAGTATGTCAGAGGCCTTGACCGCCCATATGTATTCCTGTTTTAAGAAAAATGGTTAAGTGATACAGTGTTGCCCACTTATAGTTATACATTATGAGTTATGGCCATGTTATCCCATGAAAGTTACAGAAGAAAAACAAATGAGTTACCCAGTGGTTCGCTCGGGCCAGCACGGCACCGGGTGCCATCCATGCCTTCCCAGGTTCGAGGCGTGACACTTTCGGGTCCTAGCGTCATCTGCTTTGGCATTCTCGATTTCGGCCAGGACATCGAAGCCTTGAGCATGAACTCCCTCGAGGGCTTACCTTCGAGCCTGCCATCTTGCATGATCCACCATAGTCTTGGCCTTCGCCTAGATTGCCTCACATCAACCTTGAACTGGGCCACATTAGCATCGGCTTTAGTGTTTGCCGTGGCCACCTCAGATCTATCCACTTCTAGTTCATTGGCCAAGTTTGCATTATAAAAAATAGCCAAGTCCAATTGATATTGAAGCTCCTCGGGTTTCTTGACCTGCACCGAGGCCTTCTCTTTTGCAGCTTGGAGCCGGGTCTAAGCCGACTCTAGTTGTGCTTTGACAATTTCCTTTTTCTAGGCTAAGATGTCCATATTCTTCTTGAATTCTTCAGCTTCAGCTTGTATCACATCTACCTGTGTCTTGAGCTGCCCAATTTGTTCAACACTCTGTTGGGCCTGCAAGATCGGATCGTTAGTTACTATTTCTAATTCATCTTTACCATCGTGAAACACTCGAAATACCTGCTCAGGCATCTTGACATGCTCATTCTGAGCCTCTTCTAAATCGGCCCGGAGCTTCTCACTCAGAAGCTTGTAAGTATCCCCCGTCTCGGTGAGTTCTTGCACCTCAGCCTCGTGCTCTTCCCAGATTCTGAAGAAAGCCTCATGATGCAACACCGAAGCCTGCAAGCCCAAAGAGAGATGTTAGAATTATTTACAACTTCAAGTTGAAAATAAATAATGAAGTGAACCTCGAAGTTACCCGATTCAAAGCATGTTGGGCCTTGTTAAATAGGCAAGGAGCCTCCACCGCATTCATCATGGCCTGGTCTTCCTCGGTCACCAAACATTTGTGCTAGCTACCAACCCCCAAGGGGGCATAGAAAACATGGGCATCCTTGGGGATAGAAAATGTTATCGATCGCCTATGGTCGGGGTTAACACTTGGGGCAGGGAATCGAACCACAAGTTTTGGGCTTGATGAAGACCCAGTAGCGCCCGATGACGGCACCTTATTTGGCACCGGTATGTCGCCCAAACCCATAGCACCTTCCGAAGCTGTAGATTCGAGGCCATCAAAAATGTTATTGAAAGGATCGGCTGCTCCTTGCGCCCCTTAGACAAGTTTACCCTACAACGCCTGAACCTCGTTAATCATAGTATCCGTAAATGAGGGCGACCTAGAAATGTCAATCACCCCAGGCACCACTTGGGTATGTTGTCTTCTGACTGGGACATACCGATCACACTTTCTTTTTCAACCTCACTGGCTCGGGCCAAATCGGTCTCGACCCGCTTGGGGACTTCAGCCATTGTCTATACTATGACCTCCATGGCTCGAGGCATCTCGGAGCCACATCTTACACAAGCCACCAGCTTGGAATCTTCTAAGCTTACTAAAATGGCCAGTTCAACTTCTTCCTCTTATTTTCTTCCTTTTTGGGTAGGAAATGGCTAGAGTAATATTTCAAAACTTCTAATTAGAATGTGTAGGTATTAGAACTGGCCTTTTCCAGTGAACAGTGAGAAAGTATGATAAATATAAAGGCATCTGCCTCAAAAGCCCTACTCCCAGATAACACTTACTAAAATGGCTTGTTCCTTCTCTTTTGCAGCTTGGAGCTGGGTCTCAGCCGACTCTAGTTGTGCTTGGAAAATTTCCTTTTTCGAGGCTAAGATGTCCATATTCTTCTTGAATTCTTCAGCTTTAGCTTGTATCACATCTACCTGTGGCTTGAGCTGCCCGATTTGTTCAACACTCTGTTGGGCCTTGCAAGATCGTATCGTTAGTTACTATCTCTAATTAATCTTTACCATCGTGAAACACTCGAAATACATGCTCAGGCATCTTGACATGCTCATTCTGAGCCTCTTCTAAATCGGCCTGGAGCTTCTCACTCAGAAGCTTGTAAGTACCCCCCGTCTCGGTGAGTTCTTGCACCTCAGCCTCGTGCTCTTCCCAGATTCTGAAGAAAGCCTCATGATGCAACACCGAAGCCTGCAAGCCCAAAGAGAGATGTTAGAATTATTTACAACTTCAAGTTGAAAATAAATAATGAAGTGAACCTCGAAGTTACCCGATTCAAAGCATGTTGGGCCTTGTTAAATAGGCAAGGAGCCTCCACCGCATTCATCATGGCCTGGTCTTCCTCGGTCACCAAACATTTGTGCTAGCTACCAACCCCCAAGGGGGCATAGAAAACATGGGCATCCTTGGGGATAGAAAATGTTATCGATCGCCTATGGTCGGGGTTAACACTTGGGGCAGGGAATCGAACCACAAGTTTTGGGCTTGATGAAGACCCAGTAGCGCCCGATGACGGCACCTTATTTGGCACCGGTATGTCGCCCAAACCCATAGCACCTTCCGAAGCTGTAGATTCGAGGCCATCAAAAATGTTATTGAAAGGATCGACTGCTCCTTGCGCCCCTTAGACAAGTTTACCCTACAACGCCTGAACCTCGTTAATCATAGTATCCGTAAATGAGGGCGACCTAGAAATGTCAATCACCCCAGGCACCACTTGGGTATGTTGTCTTCTGACTGGGACATACCGATCACACTTTCTTTTTCAACCTCACTGGCTCGGGCCAAATCGGTCTCGACCCGCTTGGGGACTTCAGCCATTGTCTATACTATGACCTCCATGGCTCGAGGCATCTCGGAGCCACATCTTACACAAGCCACCAGCTTGGAATCTTCTAAGCTTACTAAAATGGCCAGTTCAACTTCTTCCTCTTATTTTCTTCCTTTTTGGGTAGGAAATGGCTAGAGTAATATTTCAAAACTTCTAATTAGAATGTGTAGGTATTAGAACTGGCCTTTTCCAGTGAACAGTGAGAAAGTATGATAAATATAAAGGCATCTGCCTCAAAAGCCCTACTCCCAGATAACACTTACTAAAATGGCTTGTTCCTTCTCTTTTGCAGCTTGGAGCTGGGTCTCAGCCGACTCTAGTTGTGCTTGGAAAATTTCCTTTTTCGAGGCTAAGATGTCCATATTCTTCTTGAATTCTTCAGCTTTAGCTTGTATCACATCTACCTGTGGCTTGAGCTGCCCGATTTGTTCAACACTCTGTTGGGCCTTGCAAGATCGTATCGTTAGTTACTATCTCTAATTAATCTTTACCATCGTGAAACACTCGAAATACATGCTCAGGCATCTTGACATGCTCATTCTGAGCCTCTTCTAAATCGGCCTGGAGCTTCTCACTCAGAAGCTTGTAAGTACCCCCCGTCTCGGTGAGTTCTTGCACCTCAGCCTCGTGCTCTTCCCAGATTCTGAAGAAAGCCTCATGATGCAACACCGAAGCATGCAAGCCCAAAGAGAGATGTTAGAATTATTTACAACTTCAAGTTGAAAATAAATAATGAAGTGAACCTCGAAGTTACCCGATTCAAAGCATGTTGGGCCTTGTTAAATAGGCAAGGAGCCTCCACCGCATTCATCATGGCCTGGTCTTCCTCGGTCACCAAACATTTGTGCTAGCTACCAACCCCCAAGGGGGCATAGAAAACATGGGCATCCTTGGGGATAGAAAATGTTATCGATCGCCTATGGTCGGGGTTAACACTTGGGGCAGGGAATCGAACCACAAGTTTTGGGCTTGATAAAGACCCAGTAGCGCCCGATGACGGCACCTTATTTGGCACCGGTATGTTGCCCAAACCCATAGCACCTTCCGAAGCTGTAGATTCGAGGCCATCAAAAATGTTATTGAAAGGATCGGCTGCTCCTTGCGCCCCTTAGACAAGTTTACCCTACAACGCCTGAACCTCGTTAATCATAGTATCCGTAAATGAGGGCGACCTAGAAATGTCAATCACCCCAGGCACCACTTGGGTATGTTGTCTTCTGACTGGGACATACCGATCACACTTTCTTTTTCAACCTCACTGGCTCGGGCCAAATCGGTCTCGACCCGCTTGGGGACTTCAGCCATTGTCTATACTATGACCTCCATGGCTCGAGGCATCTCGGAGCCACATCTTACACAAGCCACCAGCTTGGAATCTTCTAAGCTTACTAAAATGGCCAGTTCAACTTCTTCCTCTTATTTTCTTCCTTTTTGGGTAGGAAATGGCTAGAGTAATATTTCAAAACTTCTAATTAGAATGTGTAGGTATTAGAACTGGCCTTTTGCAGTGAACAGTGAGAAAGTATGATAAATATAAAGGCATCTGCCTCAAAAGCCCTACTCCCAGATAACACTTACTAAAATGGCTTGTTCCTTCTCTTTTGCAGCTTGGAGCTGGGTCTCAGCCGACTCTAGTTGTGCTTGGAAAATTTCCTTTTTCGAGGCTAAGATGTCCATATTCTTCTTGAATTCTTCAGCTTCAGCTTGTATCACATCTACCTGTGTCTTGAGCTGCCCGATTTGTTCAACACTCTGTTGGGCCTTGCAAGATCGTATCGTTAGTTACTATCTCTAATTAATCTTTACCATCGTGAAACACTCGAAATACATGCTCAGGCATCTTGACATGCTCATTCTGAGCCTCTTCTAAATCGGCCTGGAGCTTCTCACTCAGAAGCTTGTAAGTACCCCCCGTCTCGGTGAGTTCTTGCACCTCAGCCTCGTGCTCTTCCCAGATTCTGAAGAAAGCCTCATGATGCAACACCGAAGCCTGCAAGCCCAAAGAGAGATGTTAGAATTATTTACAACTTCAAGTTGAAAATAAATAATGAAGTGAACCTCGAAGTTACCCGATTCAAAGCATGTTGGGCCTTGTTAAATAGGCAAGGAGCCTCCACCGCATTCATCATGGCCTGGTCTTCCTCGGTCACCAAACATTTGTGCTAGCTACCAACCCCCAAGGGGGCATAGAAAACATGGGCATCCTTGGGGATAGAAAATGTTATCGATCGCCTATGGTCGGGGTTAACACTTGGGGCAGGGAATCGAACCACAAGTTTTGGGCTTGATAAAGACCCAGTAGCGCCCGATGACGGCACCTTATTTGGCACCGGTATGTTGCCCAAACCAATAGCACCTTCCGAAGCTGTAGATTCGAGGCCATCAAAAATATTATTGAAAGGATCGGCTGCTCCTTGCGCCCCTTAGACAAGTTTACCCTACAACGCCTGAACCTCGTTAATCATAGTATCCGTAAATGAGGGCGACCTAGAAATGTCAATCACCCCAGGCACCACTTGGGTATGTTGTCTTCTGACTGGGACATACCGATCACACTTTCTTTTTCAACCTCACTGGCTCGGGCCAAATCGGTCTCGACCCGCTTGGGGACTTCAGCCATTGTCTATACTATGACCTCCATGGCTCGAGGCATCTCGGAGCCACATCTTACACAAGCCACCAGCTTGGAATCTTCTAAGCTTACTAAAATGGCCAGTTCAACTTCTTCCTCTTATTTTCTTCCTTTTTGGGTAGGAAATGGCTAGAGTAATATTTCAAAACTTCTAATTAGAATGTGTAGGTATTAGAACTGGCCTTTTCCAGTGAACAGTGAGAAAGTATGATAAATATAAAGGCATCTGCCTCAAAAGCCCTACTCCCAGATAACACTTACTAAAATGGCTTGTTCCTTCTCTTTTGCAGCTTGGAGCTGGGTCTCAGCCGACTCTAGTTGTGCTTGGAAAATTTCCTTTTTCGAGGCTAAGATGTCCATATTCTTCTTGAATTCTTCAGCTTCAGCTTGTATCACATCTACCTGTGTCTTGAGCTGCCCGATTTGTTCAACACTCTGTTGGGCCTTGCAAGATCGTATCGTTAGTTACTATCTCTAATTAATCTTTACCATCGTGAAACACTCGAAATACATGCTCAGGCATCTTGACATGCTCATTCTGAGCCTCTTCTAAATCGGCCTGGAGCTTCTCACTCAGAAGCTTGTAAGTACCCCCCGTCTCGGTGAGTTCTTGCACCTCAGCCTCGTGCTCTTCCCAGATTCTGAAGAAAGCCTCATGATGCAACACCGAAGCCTGCAAGCCCAAAGAGAGATGTTAGAATTATTTACAACTTCAAGTTGAAAATAAATAATGAAGTGAACCTCGAAGTTACCCGATTCAAAGCATGTTGGGCCTTGTTAAATAGGCAAGGAGCCTCCACCGCATTCATCATGGCCTGGTCTTCCTCGGTCACCAAACATTTGTGCTAGCTACCAACCCCCAAGGGGGCATAGAAAACATGGGCATCCTTGGGGATAGAAAATGTTATCGATCGCCTATGGTCGGGGTTAACACTTGGGGCAGGGAATCGAACCACAAGTTTTGGGCTTGATAAAGACCCAGTAGCGCCCGATGACGGCACCTTATTTGGCACCGGTATGTTGCCCAAACCCATAGCACCTTCCGAAGCTGTAGATTCGAGGCCATCAAAAATGTTATTGAAAGGATCGGCTGCTCCTTGCGCCCCTTAGACAAGTTTACCCTACAACGCCTGAACCTCGTTAATCATAGTATCCGTAAATGAGGGCGACCTAGAAATGTCAATCACCCCAGGCACCACTTGGGTATGTTGTCTTCTGACTGGGACATACCGATCACACTTTCTTTTTCAACCTCACTGGCTCGGGCCAAATCGGTCTCGACCCGCTTGGGGACTTCAGCCATTGTCTATACTATGACCTCCATGGCTCGAGGCATCTCGGAGCCACATCTTACACAAGCCACCAGCTTAGAATCTTCTTCTTCCTCGGACTCGTCCCATAACTGATTGAGTGAGTCCGATGAGAGTTCTCGGTCCCCAGTTTGTTTGGGCTTATGCGCCATCCACTTCCTCGGTTTCTTCTTTTTAAAGTCGGAGGGAATCATGGCTTTTCTTTTCCCCTATTCTTTGACCAGTTTTGGAGCAGGTAGATTGGCATGTATATAATCATCATCTGATGGAGGCCTCATCTCGACGTCCTTTGGTAAACCTTCAAAATAAAAACATAACAAATCTGGGACCGATGAAAAGAAGAAATGATATCAGATGTATCTGGGAAAAGCTCTTACCATGATTGCGGGCCTTCTATCGACCTTTCGATAATTCCATCCAAGCCCGCTCAAAATACGGCCTATGTACACAAGGCCCTCGACCCATTCCTTATGTTCAGGACTTGTGTCCGGCATCTGGACCATATTTGCAACACCAAAAACATCAATGAAGAAATATATAAGAAGGAAAACAACAATATTGAACCTTCAAAGCGAAACACTACTTATGTTTCATGTTCCATTTCTTGGGAAATGGCATGTATTCAGTAGGGATCAGGTTCGAAGTCTTTACTCGAACAAATCGGCTAATCCAACCTCTATCACGAGCTTCGTCTATGCTCGAGAACTGAGCCTTACTAGCCCGATGAGCAAGTTTGATCAGCCCCCCTTGATAGAGTCGGGGACTGTAGAGGCGCATAAGGTGGTCGAGGGTAAAGGGACATCCCTCGATTTTGCTTACAAGAAGTTGGATGAGAATCACTATTCTCCAGAAAGAGGGGTGGATATGGACAAGAGTCACATCATACCTCTTGCAAAAGGAAATGATGATAGGATCTAAATGACCCAACCTGAAGGGATAAGTGTAAACACTTAGAAAACCCTCTACATGGGTAGTGATCGATTCCTCGGGCGAAGGAACCACCACATGCTTATTGACCCCGAAGCAGTCCTCTTTAACCTTGGTGAGGAGATCCTCGGTGATTGAGCATATGTATCTCGAGACCAGCTCACATCGGCCTGGTACTGAGAAGGTCTTTTTAATATTAAATTCAATAACAGTGCGGCACCTTACCGGAACAAATTCCTCAGGGTGAGGCTCCGCCGCACCCCCACCACCGGCGGATCACGATGAATAAGAAGCCACCATTTGTAGTACGGTCTTAGAAGTTTTCTCCATTAAAGAACATGAGGAAAGAGAATTAAGATGGTATGCGATTTGATGAAAGTTTAAGAAATTTGGGTGCAAGAGTTGCAAAGCAAAGGGATTTTTAAGGAAAAACAAGAATAGGAGGAGTTTTGAGCGTAAAGTTTGAATGAAGAAAAATTAGATATTTATAGCTTGATGGTGATGGTTCAGAAATGGTAGTGGCCGACCTACGACTGGCAAACATTTAATGCCTTGATAACTGGATCGAGGGGACATTTTGATATTTATTTTATCACTTACGTTATAGTCGGGTTCGTCGCTTACGTCATGGCCCATCGAGACGGGATTCAAAAATTCTTGTCATTTCTCATCATTTTCTCTCTCAGAAACGAGGGGACTATCTGTGTACGGCCAAAATCGGGCTCGCCCCTTACTTGAGTAATCGAGACTGTCATATGATAGATTAAGGTCTAACCTCATGTCATATCGAACTGAGGTGTGAAATTATATCACCAAGCTCTAGACCTCAGGACCGAACAAAGTCAAGATTAGGCGAGATCGAGGGAAACTTGCTGAGTCGGATAAGAGAAAGGTGAAATATCTGTGATCGAGTGTAGATCATGGTGGAGATATCGGCATGTATCAAGGATAGGTCGATTAATTAGCCACTCAAGAGATTTCGTACTTCATTTAGAACTGTATCAAGAGTAGGACTCCCCTACTTTATCAAAGGCTACGCCTGCAAACTGAGCTCACAAATTCTTTTGGCAACACTTTACATGGCAGTTTGATCCAACTAGATGTCATTACTTAATTGCTACTCTCAGCTTGGCTTTTCTAAATTTAATTTTTATGCACATCAACTATGAGATTTTTTGGATCGCGTAACCATGTATTTAATTTAATTAATGCTTTCATTTATTTGAACGCCTCCAACCTTATAGTACTCATATGATATTGTCTATTTGGAGTTGACATAGAGATGCAATATTTTCACATTATTAGCAGGATATAACAAACAGTGCATCTTCGTTTGTCTCAAATTGCAGTCTCGGAAGGCAAAGCTATTGAAGAGAACAAAGAAAATACAAATGAGGAACTTAAGATGCAGAAACCTTCAGAAGTTTTTGCTGGTCTGAACAAGAAAAACTCACATGCCCCATTGATTAATGGGGAGGTCAAGCTTACAAAATGAGTTACAAATTCAGAAGATGATGTGAAGGGTGTTAAACCCGCCATGCATCAGAAAAGAAACCTGTAGCTAAAGGGAGTAAATGGGTTTTTTAGTAGATGCTAGTTTCAATTGTTTAATGTGTTTAAAACATTTTCATGATACATACATTAAAATTTATTATGTTCATTGCTAGGACACATGTTTGAGCAATTTGCTTTACAGTTAATGCAGTAGATGATATAACTATATACTTTGGAAGTTCATAGCAAGTGTACTCATTTGAATTAATTTTTTTGTTATTTGTTAGTTCATGTAGTTCTTGAGATTTTCATACTCCATCAATGATCATAAAATATATGATAATAGTATGTGTGGTAATAAATGTGATTATTAGATATATATAAATTTGTAATTTTATAACAAGACAACACTTTATAAGGGTTGTTGCAGAAGGCTACGCAAGAAATGTGTGGCATATAAGGTATCAAAGGCACACTTTAGAAGTGTTGTTGTAGGACATGCAAAGTGTTGCAAGAAGGTTATGTACGAAGCATGACCTTTGTATCATATAAGCCACACTTTTGAAGTGTGGCTTCTAAAGCAACACTTAAAAGTATGGCCTTAGAGAAACGGTTACGCTAGTTTAGGCCACCCCTAAAAAGTGTTGCCTAAAGTTGAAAAGTGTGGTATTTTGCAACAACCCAACTGGACGTTTTGAGAGTAATAGCCCTGATTCCCTATTTACTGATTCCCGCGTATCGTTTTCTGCTTATGTGACTTCCCGGGAGGTTTTGTTTCCGATTTCAGAGTGAATTGGGACACTTAGTCCCTAAAATATAAGTTTAAGATCTATGATTTTGATGGTTGTTGGAACTGTATAAACACGATCTCAGAATGGAGTTTTGTCGGTTCCGTTAGCTTTGTTGGGTGATTTTGGACTTAGGAGCGTGTCCAGATTGTGTTTTGGAGGCCTGTAGCTAAATTTGGCTTGAAATGGCGAAAGTTGAATTTTTGGGATGTTTGACCAGAAGTGGACTTTTTGATATCGGGGTCGAATTCCGATTCTGGAAGTTGGAGTAGGTCCATAATGTCGAATATGACTTGTGTGCAAAATGTGAGGTCAATCGGACGTGAGTTGATAGGTTTCGGCATTAGTTATAGAAGTTTGACGTTTCAAAGTTTACTAAGTTTGAATTGGTGGGTGATTCTTGTTTTTAGCGTTATTTGATGTGACTTGAGGGCTCGAATAAGTTCGTATGGTGTTTTAGGACTTGTTGGTATGTTTGGTTGAGGTCTCGGGGGCCTCGGGTGAGTTTCAGATGCTTACCGGATCGAAATTTGGACTTGTATAACTGCTGGAGTTTTTAAACTTTTGGTGTCAGCGCACCTGCGATGGGGTTGGCCGCATATGCGGACATGCATTTGTGAATGGAGGATCGCAGAAGTGGATTTGGGTAGCCCATGCTAGGTTCGCAGGTGCGGAAAGAATTACGCAGAGGCGGCCTCACTTCTGCGATGGGAAGGTGCGTAGGAGCGCTGAGGTCGCAGCTGCGGCCCCTTGGTTGCATGAGCGCATCTGCAGGTGCGGCCCTCCTCTTGCAGATGTGGATCCGGGGGACTTAAGTCAAGTCCGCACCTGTGATGGAATTTCCGCAAGTGCGAGTGGAAGCCCACAGATGCGAAATCGTTGGGCAGAAAAGGGCCAAGTTCGAGAGTTTTATCCCATTTTAAATTTT
>AWOL01S0035887.1:8686-30790 GCA_000715115.1 Nicotiana otophora | reverse complement strand
GGGTGGAGGTTGGGGTGCAAAAAAGTATTTTCAAACTATTTTGTGCAACCAAATAGTGGAAAATGGGAAACATTTTCCGAAAAATATTTTCCGTCATACCAAACACACCCTAAAACTTAAATACCTTGATTCTCATTTTTAAACTTAGATACAAAAACTAATGATGTGACCACTAAGTAAATTTCTAGATAAGTTAGCTTGTTATCCCTTTGTTTTGGGGGTGAGATTCATGGGTTGTATTCGAGCTACTTCATGGGTCAGAATGGGGTATAAAAAATAATTGGTTAACTTGGGCTCAGCTCAAATTGACCCAGGAGCTAAAATATTGTAGCCCAACTCATTAATCTCTAGACGGGTTGGATGAGTTTGGGCTCAAATTGCCACCCCTAAATATATGTAAACTCTATTAAAATCTATTAGATATATGTAAACTCTATTAAAATCTAAACAAACTTAAATTTGAAGTCATGAACCCTATAATTAACTAGTATAACGAGTTTAATGTTAAGAATTTTACACATCACACTCATTAAATTTGTAAGAATAACAGAAATAGGATATTTCAGTGCCACTATTGATTTTTTTTATTCTAGTAACAAAATTTTGAAAAAAAAAACTTCATGCCAAAATTTTAAAGTCCGCTCAGCAGGATTTTCTCAATCACTAGAATGTTAAAACACGATGATGAATTTTAAAGCACGCAACAGTTATGGTGATCGTTAGCATTTTGCCACAAAAATTTATGAATCACTAGAACTTTTTAGCATTGTAGCTGAAATTCTAGTGATCGTCATAATTTCTGGTGCTTCAAAATTCTGGCGACCGTGTTTTAAACTTTTGGCGGACTATTTCGTAAAACTTTTCTTAACGAGATCAAAATATAAATAGCGGTTTAAAAAAATAAAAAATTACATAAATACGATACTTTATGGGATGGTCTTTAATTTTAGACCTTGCAACCATGGGCAAAACTTCAAGGTCAAAGTTAAAAGTGTTATCCATGTGGCAAGCGAGGGGGAAACACTTGTTAAACTTGAAGTTCTGCTCATCGGACAAGCAGAAACAAAAATTCAAGACCATCCCTTAAATATTTTCAATTAGATTTAAATTATGTACCGGCCCGAGTGATTCCCATGGATAGGCTGGCATAGACAGACTCTATATAAGATCTTCCTATCATAGTCAGATTCAAAATTTAAATTTGATGGTTTTGATCTTTAAGATTCTTAACACTGAATTCATTGTACTTTAAAATTATAATTTCATATCGAATATCTATTACAATTTTAATGAGTTTTTTTATATAAATCAATATTCTAAGTCTAAAAAGGCCTAAAGAAATTGAATTCGGATGAACCCGTAATTTGTGAGTTGCATCCACTTGTCCTTATAGGAAGTACTATATTTGAGGGAAAAGAAAGTTGTGCATATTATTATAATACTCAAATATACACCTCTCCCTTCCTCATAGACAGAGCATATCCATTGGTATATTTTATACTCCCTCTATTTTATTTTATTTGTTGTAATTTGACTTGGAACAATTTTTAATAAAATAAAAAGACTTTTGATATATGTTATCTTAAATATTTTATAATATTTTTGTGGTTATAATTTTTTGAAACTTATGATTTAAATATATCATAATATTTATATAACTTTAAAAGCTTCTCGTTAAGAAAATATTAAAATATGTCTTCTTTTATTTTTTAACGAAGGGAGTAGTATAAAACATGTTTCTGAAACTGTAGTGGTGCTTGGAAATTGGAAACCAAACTTGGTTACTCTTTTTTTATTATTATTATTATTATTATTATTATTATTATTATTATATTACTAGATAGACAACACGGGCGTATGCGTGATATAGTTTATACTACCTTTGGAAAGGATAGTCAAACAAAGCAACATGATAAACAAGGTTCAACACCAAGAAATCATGTCATTGATGAACAAGGAAACCGAAAAACTCGAAAATGTATTAACATTTCCAAAACTGTAAAGTGATAGCCAGCTTTCACGTCAAACTTTATGAAAAAATATTTTCTTAACAATTCCCACAAAAATAAGTTCCAAGGAAAGTCTTGGCCGAGCAGCAAACAATGGCTTCATAATGAACGGAGAAAACAATCTTTANAACAAGGAAACTGAAAAACTCGAAAATGTATTAACATTTCCAAAAATGTAAAGTCATAGCCAGCTTTCACGTCAAACTTTATGAAAAAATATTTTCTTAACAATTCCCACAAAAATAAGTTCCAAGGAAAGTCTTGGCCGAGCAGCAAACAATGGCTTCATAATGAACGGAGAAAACAATCTTTATCTTGATGTTGCACTTCCAGAAAAATATTGCAATATTCTCAAGCTGTGCTCACAATGAAATAGTTGGCAACTCTCTGAAATCATATTCCCTCCGTTTCAATTTATGTGAACATGTTTGACTGGGCACGAAGTTTAAGAAAAAATAAAAAATTTTGGAATTTGTGATCCTAAACAAGTCAAAAATGGGTCAAAAGTATTTGTGTGGTTATAAAAACTTCTCATTAATGGTAGAATTATAACAACAACAACAACAACAACGACCCAGTAAAATCTCACTAGTGGGGTCTGGGGAGGGTAGTGTGTACTCAGACCTTACTCCTACGAGTAGAGAGGCTGTTTCCGAAAGACCCTCGGCTCAAGAATACAAAAAGACAAAAAGACAAAAAGCGACAATATTAGTATCACCTCATAAATCATAAGAAAAGTAACAACAACATGGGAACAAGAAGATAGATGCAAAGCAAAAGCGATAGCCAGTAAATAGATCTGGCACTATGAGAAATGAAAGAGTAGTAAGACACAACATTGTCACTCACGAAAAAAACCCTATCAGACTAGCCTCACAAAGGTACAAAGTAAGTAAAGACTCAAACTACCTCCTAGCCTACAACTCTAATCCTTGACCTCGACAAATTCCTATCAAGGGTCATGTCCTCGAAGATCTGAAGCATCGCCATGTCCTGCCTAATCACCTCTCCCCAATACTTCTTAGGTCGCCCTCTACCTCTTCTCATGCTATCCACAACCAGCCGCTCACACCTCCTTACCGGAGCATCTGGGTTTCTCCTTTGTACATGCCCGAATCATCTAAGTCTCGCTTCCCACATCTTATCGTCAATGGGCGCAACACCCACCCTCGCCCGAATATCATCATTCCTAATCTTGTCCATCCTAGTGTGCCCGTACATCCACCTCAACATCCTCATTTCTGTTACTTTCATATTTTGGATATGCGAGTTCTTAGCAGGCCAACACTCAGCTCCATACAACAAGGCCAGTCTAACCACTGCTTTATAAAACTTACCTTTGAGTATCGGTGACACTCTCTTGTCACACAGGACTCCAGACTAACCTCCACTTCATCCACCCCACCCCAATACGGTGTGTGATATACTCGTCGATCTCCCCTCCCCCCTGGATAACCGACCCAAGGTACTTGAAACTGCCTATACTTGGAACGACCTGTGTGATCCAAGCCTCATATCCACGCCCATTTCCATTGGCTCAGCGCTGAACTTACACTCTAGATATTCCGTCTTCGTCCTGCTCAGCTTCAAAGGGTAGAATTGGAAGTTTAAACTAAATTATTATCAAATTTAGAAAGGGGTCATTCTTTTTGGAACGGACAAAAAGGAAATAGGTTCACATAAACTGGAACAGATGGAGTATATTTTAAGCTTCACAAAACAATCTTATGTCAAAATATTCTGAATCTTCATTATAACACGAGTTATCTCTACATGAGGAGAAAGGATAAAAAGCTATATTTTTTTCAAATACTGTATCTGACCCATTCTGTTTCCTGCATCAGTTCTTCATATCTAGGTTAGCCTCTTCTAACAAGAAAATTCTTCAGTTGCTTGACTGGATAAATTTCTGACCTTTCTTTTTTCAAGCATTAATGGAATAATTGCACTCTGAAAAACAAAGTGAATGGCGAGATTGATGCAATGATATCAAGGTATATTCTTGAAAAAAGTTTATACAATCTACGTCAAAACGAAAGACAAGAACTAATAATGCACTTAGCAAAGGCACATTCCTAGATATATCCACTTGCACAGAACATTATCAAACAACAAAAAGGGATTTTCATACCACAGAAAACAAGCATTCAACATGTGCTAGTAGTTTAAATTCTTCTTTTGGGCATTTTTTCTACTTTTTTCAAGAGTCTATGTTTCACTTATGCTAATTGCAGATAGCATACGTACCTACTTAAAGATAACATAAATATAGTTAATGTTTCCCATTTTACTATTTGCGTTAGAAGTTATGCAATTAGCAGATACTTAGTGTCACGACCCAAAATCCAATCATTCGTGATGACACTTAACCCTACCCGCTAGGTAAGCCAACTAATAACTATCCAATTCCAATATTATTTAATAAGACAATTAAGTAAAAGAAATTATCTGCATCTTATACATTTTCCAAGAACTTGTAGTACAAATCATGAGCTTCTAAGAATAAAATTCACAAAGCTGGTATTAAGTAAATACATCATCTGTTCGAAATGTACATAAACAGAGTTTCATGAATCTAAGACTACCATGAACAAGAGGCAGCTACTACCGGAAGGCAGGTACGTCTTCAATTCCAGCTCCCGTCGATCACAGCAACATCAGCGTACAGCCGACCCCATGTACTCAATAAGTAACAAATCTAACCTTAGATTGAAAGTAGTGACGAGCTGGAACAAAGGTCGGGTCCAACACTAATAGCCAACAACAGTTCATAACAACGTAAAGCAAGTAATAAGAAAAGTAACTCAGAGATAAAATGCTCAGCTTATTCATAGTTCCCGAAAATAGTTCCGCTTTTCAAATATATGAGTGAAAACCCAATTCTTTTATCGAAATTGCAAAAAATGTGAGTAAGTTTAAAAAACTATAATTTTTTCCAAAAGCTTTCAACAGGTAAATCTTTCATTTTCAAATTATATGAGGAAAACACATCTCTATGCCTACATGTCAATGTATGCATGCCAACTGTAATACCATGCAGTGATAAAATAATATGCATACTCTCAGAGTATCAATTCACTCAGTTCTCCCAGTCACTCAGTCCTCTCAACCATTCAGTCCTCACAGTCACTCAGTCCTCACAATCACTCAATCCTTCAATCACTCGGCACTCGCACTCAGTAGGTATCTGCACTCACTGGGGGTATGTACAGACTCCAGAGGGGCTCCTTCAGCCCATGCCCTATAACAAACCAATCATGGCATAAATCAGTAAAACATGTTGCGGCATGCAGCCCGCTCCCATCATAAATCAATAAAACATGATGCGGCGTGCAACCCGATCCCATAAACATCCTCACCATCAGGCCCTCGACCACATTCAGTCATCAATCTCTCCAGTCTCTCGGGCTCTCAATGTCATGAAAAATCAGCCCAAAAATAAAGATGTGATGTATCAATAAATGGTAGTAGAGACTGAGATATGATATGCGTATGACTGAGTATGTAATGCAATGAAAGCAGATAACTCAACAGTAGAAATGACCTCAGTGGGTCCCAACAGGATAAACATGTAGCCTAGACATTGATTCTAACATGGATCACAACTCAATAGCTCAAGTACGTAGAAATTTTATGGTTACATGTAGGATCAGGTAACTACAGAGTACCAGAGAAATAACGGAGTCACAATTCATACGGACGCCTGTCACCTAACATGTGCGTCACCTCAACACCAATCACATAATAAGTAATTCGGGGTTTCATACCCTCAGCGCCACGTTTAGAAGTATTACTTACCTCGAACGAGCCAATTCCAATACCGAACAAGCTAAATGATGCTTCAAAATTCCATCACGTGCGTACCGGCCTCTGAACGACTCAAAATTAGCCAAAAGCAACTCAAATACATCAAATAACGCCCATGATAATGATTGAATCCTTAATCAAAAGCCCAAAATCGGCTAAATAGTCAAAACTCGGATCCGCACCTCGGAACCCAACAAAACTCACAAAATTCGACAACCCATTCAATTACGAGTTCAACCATACTAGTTTCACTCAAATCCGACATCGATTCGATGTTCAAAGCTTAAAAATTAACATTATGAAACTTTAGCCTAAAACCCCAAATTTTCTCTTTAAAATTCATCAACCAATTGTCAAAATGAAGATAGATTCATGAAATAAGATCAAAACCAAGTGTAGAATACTTACCCCAATCCATGTGATGAAAATTACTTTAAAAGTCGCCTCAATCCGAGTCCCACATCTCAAAATATGAAGAAAGAACCAAAACTCTCGATTTATAGCTTCTGCCAAGCAGTTTCCGCATTTGCGGACAAATGAGCCGCTTCTGCGACAAGACTTCTGCTTATGCGGAGAGGCACTGGAGAAATGGACCTCACAACTGCGGAAAAATATCCGCTCCTATGACATCGCAGATGCGACACAAGGACTCGCATCTGCGTTAGCGCCCGCTCTTGCGCTCAAATTCCGCATATGCACGCACGCAGGTGCGCTACAAAAATCCGCTTTTGCGGTCTTCCTCACCCAGCTCTCACCTCTCATCTGCGATGACACTGCCGCTTTTGTGGCTCCGCACCTCCGTCCGTGTCTCCGCAGGCGCGGTTACACCAGAACCTCTGCCAATCAACCTTAGCCAAAAATTCCAAAATGCTTCGAACCTCGTCTGAAACTCACCCGAGCCCCTCGGGACCCTGTCCAAATATATCAACAAGTCCCATAACATAACACGGACCTACTCGAGGCCTCAAATCACACCTAACAACATCGAAACGACGAATCGATCCTCGATTCAAACTTGATGAACTTTGAACTTTTTAACTTCCATAGCGCGTGCCAAAACATAGCAAACCAACCATGAATTAACCCAAATTTTGCACACAAGTCCGAAATGACATAACGAAGCTATTCCAATTCTTAGAACCACAATCCAAATCTGATATCAAAACTCCACTCCCGGTCCAACTTTTCAAAAATTTAACTTCCGTCATTTCAAGCCAAATTCAACTACGGACCTGCAAATCATAATCCGAACACGCTCCTAAGTCCAAAATCACCCAACGGAGCTAACGGAACCATCAAAACTTCAATTTGAAGTCATATACTAAAAAGTCAAACTTGGGCAACTCTTCCAATTTAAAACTTCCTAGTTGAGAATCATTCTTCCAAATCAATTCCGAATAACCTGAAAACAAAAAAACCGACGATTCATACAAGTCATAATACATCATACGGAGCTACTCATGTCCGTAAACTACCAAGCAAAGTGAAAATGCTCAAAATGACTGGTCGTGTCGTTACACTTCAGCTGGCCTTTCGCTCATCTTCTCAGTGAGGGTAAGTATAGTCTAGTGATATTTTTTTCACCAGCATACTTTTCTACATTAAGTTTTACTTGCAGAAGCATCTGGATATTTCTAAGAACAAGCTTCCCTTTAACTTCTTCTTTAATTAGTCTCTGCATAGCATCCTACTGTATAAGTCAGATAAATTAGTCAAAAGTGGAATAAGAAGGGGATTTCGAAATATTCCAACATGTTAAAGTGCTGCTTCTGCAACAAACAACAAAGAAAATTATCCTTTATAATTGCTTCAATACCATTATATGACATATTAGGTGAACATCTTGAGGTATATAATTTAACAGAATTGATCCATCTCACCCAAGTGTCGCCATAGCAATCTCTAGTCCAATTGGAGTACTTGAAGTGCCGTTTCCAAGACTTAAAGGGTAGGCACCACATAAGAGAATTTGTTGAAATAGTGACTTACTTGCTTAAGACAAGAATTACATAAAGATTTTAAGTAGAAAACACCCTATAGAGGAAATATTCCTAAGAAACAAATTCGCACTACAATCACAGAGTACTTAACATGAAAAAGGTAAATAGATGAAAAAAACAATTATAAATCTGAAAAATCATTTATATCTAATCGTGTTATCATAAAGCTAGACTAATAGGAACTACTCTAACAAAAATACATATGAAAACAAATGGCAAACATTTGAAGCATACTTTTTTAACACAAATATAAAGAACAGAGATATGATGTTTACTGACATTGTCCAGCAGAAGTAAATAATGTACCTTTTGTGTGGTTGTAATGATGGATCAGAACGTTGTGAAAAATCTGTTGAAAAAGAAATACAACAAAATACTGTAAATGGTTTCAGGGCATATGATCAAGGTAATAACTTTGCCCATATATACTTGGTGTTTACATCAAATCATACTAATTTACCATGATTGAATCATAAATCAAGGTAAAAATGTGTATCAAGTAGCTAAAATTACGGTATGGCAGTATTTAAAGTCATTTATATGAACCTCATATTGTATAAGTAAATAAAAAAAGTATAACAGCATATACAAAGGAAACAACCAATACCACGAAAAAAGTCCTACTGCGTTTGTCAATGCATGCGTTAATAAAGTTATCCCCGTAACTACCAAAAGTAAACTCAATTATAGGTCACTTTGGAGATAATCTAACCTAGATTATAAATGTTAGCATTACAGGAAATACAAATTGTGCTGTTGATAAACAGATTTATCATATTTCCAACAAAACATAATTAAAAACAGTGAAAACAAAATTCTAAGAGGGCTCCGGGCTTCCACTCCGCAAGCATATGGAAACAAAAATTCTTATATTTTCTCCTTGAACATTTTACTACATCTTTTACAAAAATCTCCTGCCAACCAATGAAATGGAAAAGTGCATCTGAGAATAAGGTTCATCATCAGCTTCAACTATACATGTGCGTGTTTGGGTATATTTATCATCTAAATAGCTCTTTGTATTGACATTTAACTACCATATTTTACATTAATTTTAATAGTTATTCAGCTGTAGTGACATTATGCTAAGGTATGTATATATGAGCACAAAATATTAGTGGGTTGAAGTAGTAACTAAACCAAATTCAATATAGTTTCAGAATCTAGAAGATAAATGCCATCAGTCAGAGATTTTGGGATGCTTTTCATAATGTTGTTGAGTACAATGATGTAGATAGATAATTTTAGTTTCAACGATTTCACTCTCTAGAAGAGGTATGAAAGTTTCACAGATACTTGCCTGGGAGAAAAGGAAATGTAAATCTTACCCAATTTACGTCAAGAGCTTCTTTTAGCACCTTCAAGTTACTTCTTTTCCACTAATAGTGGGGTTTAGCCGCAAAAGTAAAATAAATTCAACCATAATACGCCAAAGTATATAGCTAACAATTGCTTGTTCCCTTTCCGTAATGATGTGAAAATTTAACATGGCTTCCTGGAAATTAAAATAGCACATTCAGTAAATTCGTATGAATGCATACATAAGGCAAAACTTTTATATCGGCAATCTAGATTATGCAATAACTTTATAGTGAACTCCACACTATGACCTCATAAGAGACGGCACATATATCACCCAACGAACAGATTCAAGAAGATACGCAAATTTTCACGTTTTCTCCAGAATAATCAGGATACAGAATAAGTGATAATAGATAGGTCCTAAAGCTAAACTATGCAGTTTAGCATCAAGGTTATATGTTGTGTACTAATTGACATGCATCGTGGCTAACTTCTTCTCAAACTGATCAGATGTCCATTCTGCAACAATAAGTTGCAAAAACATTCTGAGCCATGATTGATATAGAAATGGACTCTTAGAGAATAAGAAGAAAGATATGGAAGACAAAAATCTTTGCTTCTAGATAATTGAAAAGTGTTAGGGAGCTTCAGCTATGGTGGAAGAAGATTCTAGAACAAGAGAAATAGAGAGAGAAATCAATAGCATTTCCGTGTATTAAGGAGAAATGAACTGAAAACTAATAATCTCTCTACACAACTATTAACATATCTATTATATATATATATACTACAACTAACCACTAACTAACTTCCAACTAATCTGACAGTTGCTCTGTTGTTCCAATGTATTGAGTCTGTATGACTCCTTGTAAGATCTTCTCCCTCACAAAATGGCAATCGATGTCTATGTGTTTGGTTCTTTCATGAAAAATAGGATGAGCTGCAATTTGGATAGCATCCTTACTGTCACAGAATAGTCAAGTAGGCAGTGAAACTTCAACTCCTAGTTCTTTAAAAAGTCCAGTCAGCCATGAAACCTCAACTACAGTGGCTGCCATGCTTCGAAATTCTGCTTCAGCAGAACTTCTGGAGATTGTTCTTTGTTTTTTGGATTTCTGGGAAATCAAGGCTTCTCCAAACTTCACCAGATATCCTGTACAGACCTTCTTGTCTCTACACAGGATCCCCAGTCTGAGTCACAGTAGGCAACTAACTGTTGACACTTTCCTGCTGGCACAAACAAACCAATTCCTGGTGCTGTTTTGATGTACCTAATTACTCTCAAGGCAACTTTCATATGCGATACTTTTGGTGCATGAATATGTTGACTGAGTACTTGTACTACAAAGGCTATATCAGGCCTTGTAGAGCCAAGTATAGTAACCTTCCAAGTCTCTGAAACTTTCCTTTGTCATCAAGTTCTGCATCATCAGTAGCACTCTTACCACCATGTATCAGCTGATCAAACTCAACATATATGAGTTTGTGATTGAATTCTAAAGGTGTAGTTGTTGGCTTGCCTCCTGCTAAGCCTGATTCAGACACCAATTCTTGATCAAACTTCCTTTGACACATAATTATGTCCTTCTGAGATCTGGAAAATTCAATGACCAAAAAGTATTTTAACTGTCCTAGGTCCTTCATCTTGAACCTATCTTCCAAATATTTCCTAACTTGCTTAATAAGGGATAAATTGCTTCCAGTCACCAATAGATCATCAACATATACTAATATGATCAGCAACTCATGTCCAACCTTTTGTGTAAACAAAGAGTAGTCAAAGTTGCTTTGCACACCCATATCTACTAGTGCTTCAGTCAATTTCAGGTTCCAATGTCTAGGTGCCCGTTTCAAGCCATATAAGGACTTGTGCAGTCTGCAAACCTTAGTACACTCCCCTGGCTTGAAAAACCAGCATGCACTGTCATGTAGACTTCTTCCAACAAATCACCTTGAAAAAAGGATTATGAACATCCATCTGAAATATAAACCAATCTGATGCAACAGCTAGTGCAATGAAAGCCCTCACAGTGACCATTTTGGAAACTGGTGAGAAAGTTTCAGTGTAGTCTAGCCCCTCCTGCTGACTATATCCTTTTACAACTAATCTAGCTTTGTACCTCTCCACTTCTCATGTGGACTTGTACTTGACTTTGAACACCCACTTGCAGCCTATAAGAGTCTTTTCTGGTGGAAGATCTACCACTGACCAGGTGTTATTTTCCTCAAGAGCTGCAATTTCAGTCTACATTTCATCAATCCACTTAGGATATCTACTGGTTTCAGAGAAAGACCAAGGCTCCAAAATAGCAGAATATGCAGCAATAAAAGCCTGATAAGTTGGGAAAAGATTGTTGTAGCCTACATAGTTGGCAATTGGATATTGACAGACACCCTTCTGAGGTTGAACTACAAAGTCTTTCAGCCACACATGTGGCTTTGTGATTCTTGAAGTCTTCCTAAGTTCCACCACGGAAGTAGATGGCAAGGTAGATGGAGAGACTTGTCAAGGTGACAAGTCAATAGTTGAGTGATCTTCAGAATAGTTGAATATAGGATCTTCAACAAAAGCTAAAGAATGAGAGTTGATTGCAGAAGTAGGAGTTGTTTCTTGATGTAAAGGTTGAGATGAAGTCTTAACAAATTTCAGCACAGGA
Organism: Nicotiana otophora; assembly: GCA_000715115.1. Classification (NCBI taxonomy): domain Eukaryota; kingdom Viridiplantae; phylum Streptophyta; class Magnoliopsida; order Solanales; family Solanaceae; genus Nicotiana; species Nicotiana otophora. Next base: position 19,015 of record AWOL01S0035887.1, on the reverse strand, counting down.
AATAGAATGGAAGAATCAGAAGTCATGTGTTTGAAAGGGAATACCTCCTTCTTAAATACAACATGCTTACTGACAAAGAAAACCTTAGAGTGTAGATCATAAAGAATATACCCTGTCTGGGAGGAGGAATACCCCATATGAACTGATGGTATAGCTCTAGGACTGAATTTGTTACATTTCTTCACATTAGTTGCATAGCACAGGCTACCAAAGACCTTGAGATGTTGTAGAGAAGGTGACCTGTGAAATAGCTGTTTAAATAGAGATTTACCTTGTAACACCATAGTGGGCAATCTGTTCAAGAGATAGACAACAGTGGATACGTAGGCCCCCCCAGAATATTAAGGGCACAAAAGCCTGAAATCTCAAAGCCTTTGCTATGTCTAAAATGGATTTGTGCCTCCTTTCAACAACCCCATTCTGTTGGGGTGTATAGATACAAGAGCTTTGATGCATAATTCCTTGTTCCTTCAACAAGATGTATATTTGTTCATTGAAAAACTCTATTCCATTATCAGTTCTAAGGCATTTTACTCCCCTACCAAATTGAGTTTTGACCAGTATTAGGAAGTCTTTTATCACAAGTATAAAATTAGCTTTAGTGTGCATAAGATAGATCCAGGTGTATCTAGAATGATCATCAACTAGAGTTAAGAAATACCTTTTACCATCATAAGTTGGTACCCTGTAAGGCCCCCCACACGTCATCATGTATAATATCAAATACAACACTAGAACAAGTTAGACTATGAGAGAAAGGTAGCCTTGATTATTTAGCAATAGGACAAACAATACAATGATGATCTTCTAGCTTTAGACTAGGTACACCATCTAGCTTTTGCAAGACTTTTAATGGAGCATGACCTAATCTTCTGTGCCATAAAGAGGACACAGAACAAGACTGTTTAGTAGCTAGACTACCACATTAATTGCATGCATCATAAGTGATATTTACAGTTGGAAAAGAAGTAAAAAATTGCTTATGAAGCACTTGCTGTCCAGACACTGGTCTTCCATTTGCCTTCAGAATGTAGAGTCCAAATTCTTCTTTATCAATCCCCAACACCTTTTCACTTGAGAGATCCTGAACGATACAAAAATAAGGATAGAAAGCTACTAAACATTGTAACTCATTTTTGATCTTTGAAACTGAGAGTAAATTATATCTGAAATCTGGAATATGAAGGATATTCTGAACTGGATTATCCTTGAAAAATGATGCAACTCCTTTATGTGTAATAGCTACTTGCTTTCTAGTATGTAAGTGTACCTTGTTCTTATCATTCCAGTTAACTCCTCATAATCATCTAATAAATTCAGAATATGGACCATATGATTAGAAGCACATGTATCTACTATCCAATTCTGGTCTATAAGATATGACACAATTGTATGAGCAATACATGTTGTCCCTGCAGCATTTGCTACAAGTTCAGCCTCTTGTCCTTTGTTTAGTAGCTGAAGGATATGATTGTACTGCTCCTGAGTGAAGAAGTGAGCTGGTGAAGCAGGTGGAGCTGATTGATTGTGTGACTCAGGAATTTGATTTCCAGCACTTGTAACACTATTTTCATGAGTATTAGAAGGACCTCCTCTCTTTCTATTTTTGAAATCTGGAAGATAACCATGCAGTTTGTAACCGTTGTCTTATGTATGCCCTTTGCCTTTGCAGTACTCACAGTAAATCCCAGATTTTCCAAATGAATTCTTAGGCTTAAAACCTCCATTGTAGTTATTAGTATTGAATCCTCCATTGTTGTTGTAACCTCCATTATAGTTACTATTGTATGGCTTATTGCTCATCGTTGATGCAACTTCATTATTATCAGTTAAGGAAGAAGCACCTTTCCCATGCATTCTTTGACTCTCCACATTGATAATCATGGCATTGGCTTGATTTATGTTAGGCAATGTCCTAGTCATTAAAACCTGATTTTAGCATTCTCATAGGACTCATCCAAACCAGTCAAAAATTGATATAGTTTCTGCAGCTGATAACGTTCAGTATGCCTCTTAGATTCAGGACATCCACAAGTAGGTGGAGGATCTAGAGTTTCATACTCATCCCACAACTCTCTAAGTCTAGAGAAATATACAGAAACATAAGAGATTCCCTGAGTTAAGGTGGCAATCTCCTTATGAAGATAGCAAGCCCTAGAAGTAGGGTTGCTTATCAGGCAGATCAGGCGGTTATTTACTCTTAACAGTTCGGTTTATTAATTATCGACATTTAAATGCATTAATCTGCTAGCCACCCAATAAGATATCTGGCGGATTGGTATCGGTTTAGCTGTTATCGGGAAGTTATCAAGCGGTTTATCGGCCTATTTGAATCTGTATTACATAGGCCTATTTTGGTCCTTCGTGTTAGTAGTAAATACCATCAAAAAACCAGTTTACTTGTGCATTTCGTCATTCTTTAGTTTTCTCTCAAGGCACCTGGTTCTAGTGATTGGATTTTCTACATTACATTATTTTGGCTTGTGCATTTTGTAGGTTGCCTTCAAAACCAAAGTATTCCACCCAAACATCAACAGTAATGGTAGTATTTGTCTTGACATCCTAAAAGAATAATGGAGTCCCGCCCTTGCTATATCCAAGGTAAAGTATTGCATATGGATAAGTGGAAGGAATATTTAATATACATATGAATAAAAATATATAAATATAAAAATTCCTAACGGGCTAACGTGTTAACCGATAAGAAAATTGAATAATCCGCCCCCAAACCGATAAGCAGTTAATAATAAAATTTTAATTTGTTCACCACTCATTAATCTGATAACCCGATACCAATAAGGCATTAAGCTACTTTTGCGATTCGATTTTCGGTTTCGGTTTGGTTTTGAACACCCCTACCTAGAAGCGTTGACCTTATCAAACCTTTCTCTAAGATCCTCCCACACTCTGTGAGCATCGGATGCATAGATCACTATACTAATTAGACTAGGCGATATTGTATTCATTATCCAAGCTAAAACAATAGCATTGCACCTGTCCCACAGCTCATGTAGGCTAGAATTATACATCTCCCTACGACATGTACCCAGCACAAAACCTAGCTTATTTTTACCATGCAATACAATTTTCAATGATCGACTCCAAACTGAATAGTTCTCAGAACCTTGAAGTTGAACAGAGATGAGTACTAAACCTTGAGTGTCAGACGTATGGATGTAGAGAGGATGATTGTGTTCAACTTGATCAACAGATTGAGGAATCGACTGAGTATCAGCTATCTCTTCATTAATCGATATTTTGCAACTGGAAATTTCCTTCAAACTTCTCAAATTAAAGGTCTATACTCAGAGAAATCAGTAAAATCAACAATTGAGGTAAAATCTCAAAATTAACACTAGCTTACTGAAAGTACTTTGAATTGAGCAATTGACTCAGAAATTAACTCTAACTCGTGCTTAACCGAAGAATTCCGTCACAGCTGAGCTAAACGAGACCGGAAACCAGAGCTCTGATACCATTTTAAGGAGCTTCAGCTATGGCGAAAGAAGATTCTAGAAGAAGAGAAATAGAGAGAGAAAGCAATAGCATTTCTGTGAATTAAGGAGAAATGAACTTAAAACTAATAATCTCTCCATACAACTACTAACATATCTACTGTATATATATACTACAACTAACCACTAACTAACTTCCAACTAACTAACTGTATTTACATATATAGCTGGGACCCACTTCTCTTAACAAAAAGAAAATACGTGATTCCAAATAAAATAGATATGACTCTAGCTGATGAAATGCGTAGCTATTTGCAGCCTGATGAACACCTTCATTACTATTTTATTTCTTAGTTAACAGTGAAAACTCTCAAATAGATGCAAGTTTCATTTTTTCCAACTTCCTTAAAAAGCCCTTGAATCCTCTCTTGCATAGAATATAGGTGCATCTCTCAGACCATCAATGACAACTTCACGAACCCAAGAACCAACAGAACCTCCGTTATTATAACAATAACCATCCTAAGCTTAAAAAGATGTCTAGATAACCTCATTGTCAATGAAAAGAAATAGAGATATATATGCATTTTCAATAATTTTCTGACACGAATAAAACTTCACACACTGATGCAAATGCTTTTGACAGCAAGCATCCGCGTTGTGGCATCTCTACACTATAAAGCATAATTGTCCATCAAAGAAGAAATATGCAGCTTCATTCCTCATCAGAATGTAGTCAAAGTAGAAGAGGCACCTCTTAAAACCTCAATTCCAAGCTTCAGAAAGATATGTGAACGATCATTTAGCTAGAAACTTAAGTCGTTTCTCCCCTTAGCCACAAGATGAGTAGGAGTAAAGCAATTTACAACTCACTATTCAATTTATTAACATTGAGTAAGTGCCAATATCAATAGGTTAACATGATTTTATCTCACCTCTTCCACTCCCTGCGACCTTATATTCCCAATGATTGCACCAAAGAAAAAGGTTAAATAAGATGTTTCATTATTTAGAGATTGTTATAGAGATAATTCAATTTCTACATTAATCATATTAAAGTAACTACTCATGTAAGGTCCTCGGTGCATNTAATTCAATTTCTACATTAATGATATTAAAGTAACTACTCATGTAAGGTCCTCGGTGCATCAGTTTGCAAATATTATAACAGTTACCACCATGCATGTGAAAATCCAGTAATAGAATGTCCAAGCGAGCAGAGAATCCACCATATACCCACCAAAGGGTGCAACTAAAAAAAACAAGAACTATAGAAAAACTCCTTCATAAGTTCCAGCAGAAATATTGAAACCAAAATTTTGCACTTTCTGACTTGACGATTACATCTTATTACTCATTTCCTTTTTATTTTACTGGCCGATATAAAAGAGCCTAAAGATAGGTGAAGGTATGTCACGACCCAAAACTCGACTTGTCATTATGGCGCATGTCATAGTACTAGGCAAGCCGACATCTCACACATACCAATATTTTTAAAGCTCAAATATGCAGAAATAAGTTAAAATAATTAAGAATTTCATAAAAACTGGATATGAACCTCGAAACTCAATACAAAATTCTCCCAAAAGATCTGGGTGCCACGGAGTACATGAGCATCTACATATCAACACAGTCTAACCAATAGGACATTGCCTAGGAAAGTAGAACAGTAAAAACAAGACTAAAAGATATAGGATGAGAGTCAAGGTCTGTGGACGCCAAGGCAGCTACCTAGATGATCTCCGAACTGATATGTAACGATACGACCCGTTGATTTGTATTCTAGATCCTCGTTCCTCTTAATAAGACACCCGTATGTACTTTTACTATTTTATAACTTGCGGGGATGGCTGGTTCGGGTTTGAAAGGGTTCGGGTTGAAATCGGAACACTTAGTTCTATTGGCTTAAAAAGGGTTAAGTTTGACTTGGGTTAACATTTTTAGTAAACGACATCGGAACCATGATTTGACAGTCTCAATAGATTCGTATGATAATTTTGGACTTGGACGTATGTTCGGATCAGGTTTTAGATGACCCGGGAGCATTTCGACGCATAAAGTTAAAAGTTGGCGCATTGAAGGTTTTTAAGTTCTTTAAATATGTTTTGAAGTAGGTTTTGGTGTTATCGAGGTCCGCTTGGGATTTTAAGCCTGGAAATAGCTCTGTATGGTGATTAAAACTTGCACGCAAAAATTGGTATCATTCCGAGTAGTTTAAGTATGATTCGGCGCGTTCGGGGTGAGTTGGAAGAACTTGAAGTTCATAAGTTGATTCTATTTGGTTTTGGGTTGTGATTCTTAGTTTTGATGTTGTTTTCTATGTTTCAAGAGGTCGAGCAGGTCCGTTTTATTTTTATAAACTTGCTGGTATGTTTGGGTGATGTCCCGGGGCCTCGGGTGCTATTCGGACGATGCGCAGATCAAGTTTGGACTTGAAAGAACTGCTGGTGCACCAGTTCTGGTGCGTCCGCACCTATGAGATTTTGGCCGCATGTGCAAGCTTTTGACTGCAGAAGCGGCCTGGCGTGGACTGCCCAGTAGCCACAGAAGAGAAGCAGGAACTGCACCTGCGAAGGCGCATGTGCGAGGCAGTGGATCGCAGAAGCGGGGAGGGTTGCAGGTGCGACGCGTGTGCCGCAGAAGCGAGGCTTTACCCGTAGAAGAGACGGAGGCATATCTAGGCGTGGTCCGCACCTACGAGGTTTTTTGCACAGAAACAGAGTCGCAGGTGCGATAGTGGAATCGCAGGTGCGAAAATCACTGGGCAGTGAAGTTCATTTAAGTCGAGGACTTATGCTATTTTGGCTTATTTCTTTCATCTCTTGGGTGATGTTTGAGCTCTTTGAAGAGGAGTTTTCATCTAGCTATTGGAGGTAAGTAATTTCTACCAAATGTAAGCTAAATACATAGATTATGGGTAAATGTTAACATGTAAAATTGTGAAAATTATAGGTTTAGTTGAAAAACCTAGGTTTTGATAAAAATGAGATTTAACCACGAAAATGATTATGGAATTGGCTGAAAATTATATATTTGAGTTCTTGAGGTTATGGGTAACATTTATCTTTAAATATTTTTACGTGGGCCCGGGGCAAATTTTAGGAATCTTCAAATTTGGGTTGGGTAATTACCCCAATAGTTAAATTATGAACTTTTGAGTATATATTGATTTATTTATATAATATTTGGCTAGTTTCGGGTTGTTTCGCACTAAGTTGAGGATTTAGAGCGGATTTGTGAACCGGAAGTGAGCTTGAGAACGAAGTAAGTCTCTTGCCTAGCCTTGTAAGAGGAAACTCATGCCCTTAGGTGTAGTTTTGTTGTGAATTACTTGTGTGTGGAGTTACGTACGCACTAGGTAACGAGGGTCTGTGCGTATTTATATTCCATGAGATGTCCGGACAGTTTTAGATTTACATCATGCTTTAATTGTACTGTCATGTTTGTTATGCATATTAATTATTTTAAATGGAGCTGAGACTAGATATTTTAAAAAGTTGAAAACTTCCAAGTTAAATTTCTTATTTTGGGGAAAGAATTGAAGAATACTTAATAACTCTGAGAAATCCATGTCCTCTTGCGTCGCAAGTACTTCCACGAGCGAGGTAAACTTCACTATTCTCATGGGAGTGGGTCGTTCGCCTTAGCAGTATAATAGATGCATCTATGGTTCGTGTCGTTCGACCCTCGGTAGTGCACACAGTGTTTTGGATCGNGAGACTAGATATTTTAAAAAGTTGAAAACTTCCAAGTTAAATTTCTTATTTTGGGGAAAGAATTGAAGAATACTTAATAACTCTGAGAAATCCATGTCCTCTCGCGTCGCAAGTACTTTCGCGAGCGAGGTAAACTTTACTATTCTCATGGGAGTGGGTTGTTCGCCCCGGCAGTATAATAGATGCATCTATGGTTCATGTCGTTCGACCCTCGGTAGTGCACACAGTGTTTTGGACCGGGTTGTACGACCTTAGCATAAATCATGTGTGATAATACTCAAAACCCAGTTACATTTGATATTATGTTATGGCTTGAGAGGTATAATTTATTTAATGACCGAAAGTGATTTGGAATTAGTATGTGTTAGATGGAGATTTTGGAATTTATTATCAGTTAAAGAATCATTTATTCCCTGCTTGCTATTGTGTTATTATTATTATTTCTATATTCCATGCTTGTTTAGAATTTCTGCATTTTATTATTGTCCCATAGTAAGTGTCAATGTCGACCCCTCGTCATTACTTCTTCGAGGTTAGACTGGATACTTACTGGGTACATGTTATTTATGTACTCACGCTACACTTCTGCACTAATCGTGCAGGATCTAAGGCAGGCGCATCTGGCAGTCATTCCAGCGCGCACCCTTGATACCCTAAGGCTTAGTGGTGAGCTACTTTCCGAGTCCGTTTTGCAACACTGATGGTAGGCTATAATCTCATGTTTTAGTCAATTATTACATTCCAATTTACCGCATTTTAGTTGAGTTTGAGCTTTAATCGCTAGTGTTTTGCACTAATGGAGTATTTTATGCCTTGTAGGAGTAATTTCGAGCTATGTAGATGTTATGGAATGAATTCAAGTGATCTGGAGTTTTGAAGTCTGAGTAAATGCCCAAGAAATTAAGCTGGGATCGTGTTCGGGGATCAACGGATGATAGTGCAACGAAATGAAGAATCGAGCGGGCATATTCTACACTGTCTAGTAAACTACACATAACGTTTCTCCCAGAACTCCATTTGGTCTCCACAAAATATTGCTGGAAAGCTAATTCAAAGGGATACAACTTTCATGTTTTACGTGTTTTCAAATTTCCAATAGAAAAGGGTGAAACGTGCGCAGCACATGCACGGCCGCGCACTGACCGCGGATATGGGGCAGAAAGTGTGAAAAGTGTGCGGCCAAGTGCGCGGGCACCCTTCCAGGTGCGCGGCCGTGCATGTCCTGTCCGGGAAAAGTGTCCATTTTCACGTAGGAGAAGGTGTAATTGTTTGGCCCCGACCCTACTTGGTATATATACATAGAAAAATGATTTTTTGAGGACTTTTGACATAATTTAGACCTAAGGAGGCTAAGGAGAAGTTGGAGAAGGAAGAGCACAAGGAATCCATCATTCAATCCCAACTCAAGACAAGGGTTTGGATAGTTTTATGTTTTTCTTTACTTTATACTTAATTGTGATAAACTACTCCATGTCTATGGAGTAGTTCTCTTTAAGGTTTGATGGATTTGGTCTTTTGAGAATTGTTTGTGGATGTTAACTCTAGTTTTTATGTATTGAATTGTNTTGGTGTTTTGAGAATTATTTGTGGATATTAACTCTAGTTTTTATGTATTGAATTGTTTTGGGTATTTTTATTGTTGCATATATATTCACTTGTTTATGTAATCGAAAGGGGAATAATTTGTGATGTTTTGCATTATCTTATTGGTTGAATTCATTGATTCTTGTTAGTAATCGAAAGAGGCTAGTTGAATTAATGTTTAGACCTAGTTAGGAGGATAATCGAAAGAGGTTCTCCTAAGGATCAATCCACTACGAATTCTTGCATATCTTCACCAAGCTTAACTTAGTTCATATCGTAAGGTTGAGACTTAATCGAAAGAGGAGTTTCTACTGAACGTTCGAACTAATAATAGAGTGAATTCGAGAGACTCACTTGAACCATAGAGTTAAGTAACTAGAGTTAATTCCCTAACAAGTATCTTACACCTATCTAATCAACCCATGTTTTCTCCCATTGATATCGTCTTTGCTTACTTTTGTTGCGATTGTCATTAGCCAATAATTTAGACTTTTAGTTAATTTTAGTTTTAATCACACAAATCTAAATTGGCGATCATCTTGGATAGCAATTAAACTAGAAGGTACGAAAACACTATTTAAATCCAATCCATGTGGATACGATATTTTCTATACTATATTCGACTAGCGAGCATAATTTTATGTTGTATTTTTAGCTCGTCAAGCACCCGAAGTCTCTCTTTTGTATTTACTTTCTGTCTACTATATTTCAGACAATAGTTTAGTATTTTGTATATTCTACTAGTGGTTCATACACTTGTGACACCAGGTCTTGAAAATATGCTAGCAGCTATTTAATGGCTTTTGAGTATTTATTTGACCACACTTGTTCTTTTATTTGTTTACGCTTATTTTATTAAATTGTTTACCTCTTACTTACTTAGTAAATAAAAAAAATCAACTATTTTGAAATTATTAAAAAGAATAAATACATGGCTAGTTCATTGTTGGCTTGCCTACATAAAATTCTAACACTAGTAGAAATGCCTATGCTTTATTCTTCTGAAGGTGGGAAAAAATGGCGGCGTTGGGCGCCATCATGACCTATAGGAGAAATTGTGTCGTGACACTGATGAAATGTCACTAATCAGCAACCGCCGTGCCCGAAAATGCCTAGATCTGCATACAAAGTGTAGGGTATAGTGTGAGTACAACCAACTCAATAAGTAACAAGTTTAACATGTGGTCTGAAAGCAGTGACGAGCTGAAAAACATACTGTAAAAATACTGAATTTAGCAATGCAGAAAAATAGACACACTTCCAAGTTCAACAGTTAAGTTCAGCACCGATAAAATAGGCCAAATGTGACTGATAATAAGAATATGACATCTCCATATCTACATGTCAAGGTGAATGTCGTATGTGATGCCACACAATGTAATCCCAAGTGCTCACTCTCTCAGAGCGCTCAATCTGACCAACTCAATACTCACTCGCCACACTTAGTCACTCAGCACTATATATAGCCATAAGGCTCGTTGCGACATGAAATCCGATTCATACATGTATAGTCCTAAAGCTTGTTGCGGCGTGTAACCCGATCCACACACACACATGCACGCACACACACACAC
>AWOL01S0035886.1:0-13096 GCA_000715115.1 Nicotiana otophora | reverse complement strand
AATACATCGGGGAATTCATTCACAATTGGTACAGATTCAAGGGTAGGCACCTCAGCAGTGGTACCCGAAACTCGGACCAAATGATAAATATACCCCTTCCNAGGAGTCAAGAAACGGCTTGAAGACCCGATTCATAAGATCCATGAAAGATGCCGGGGCATTTGTTAGCCCGAAAGACATTACGAAAAATTCAAAATGCCCATACCGGGTTCTGAAAGCTATTTTCGAAATATCCTACTCCTTTACCTTCAATTGATGGTATCCGAACCGCAAATCAATTTTGGAGAAGAACTTAACACCTTGTAATTGATCAAACAAATCATCTATTCTAGGCAACATGTATTTGTTTTTGATTGTGACTTTTTTGAGTTGCCGGTAATCAATACACATCCGCAGCGATCCATCTTTCTTTCTGACAAAGAGAACCAGTGCGCCCCAAGGCAACACACTCGGTCGGAAGAAACCTTTCTCTAGCAAATCCCTTAATTGTTCCTATTGCTCTTTTAATTCTGCCGGCGCCATTCTATAAGGTGGAATGGATATAGGTTGCATGCCCGACATCACATCAATCCCAAAATCAATCTCCCTGTCTGGAGGAATTCCAGGGAGCTCATCCGAAAATACATCGGGGAATTCATTCACAATTGGTACAGATTCAAGGGTAGGCACCTCAGCAGTGGTACCCGAAACTCGGACCAAATGATAAATATACCCCTTCCTGATCATCCTTGTGGCCTTAAGGTAATAAATAAACCTACCTTTTGGCATAACATTATTCCCCTCCCACTCAACAGTTGGCTCGTTAGCAAACTCAAGCCTCATAATTCTTGTTCGATAGTCAAGTTTGGTAAAACATGAATAGAGCCAATCTATTCCCATTATTACATCAAAATCAATCATCCCTAGTTTAATAAGATTGACCATGGTATCCTGACCACGCACCGTGACAACACAATCCCTATAAATCTGTGCGGCCATAATAGACTCGCCAACTAGAGTAAATACAGAGAACGGCTCATAAAGCTGTTCCGATTCTATCCCGTAGCTCGTAGAAACATAAGGGGGGAAGCCATTACACTCTGTCGACCAATCATAGCATAGAATCGGCTGGGTCCTCCTGAACTCTGTGCACCACCCCTGGATGTACCACACCCTGCGGGTGCTGAAGAGCCTCGAGCTGAAGGGTGTGCTGAAGATGTGGCAATTGTAGGATTGGATGACTGAGCTGTGCCCCTTCCTGCACCCTGACGGGATGCACGACACTCCCTCTGAATATGGCCTCTCATTTTGCATCCGTAACATACTGGCATGTCCATATAGAAGACTCCCGAATGTATCCTCCTACACTTAAGGCATGGGGCCCTCTGCTGCTGCTGGAATATCCCTCCTGATCGGCCCTGATAGTGGGACCCCTTGCTACACTAACCGGGCCTAAAGTGAGTCCCCTGCTGCTGACTGTGCCCCGATGGTAGGGCACTAGCTGAAGACTGAGCATAAGACTGGGATGGCCCTGATGATCCTCCCCGAAAAGTTGATCTCCCACCTTCGCATGAATCCCAAGGTTGCCCACTGATCGGGCCCTACTACTACTCTCCCGTTCCATCCTGAGCTTTAACTTTCGAGCCTCTGTAGCTTGGGAAAGTTCCACTATCCTTCCATAGTTCATGTCATAATTTATAGCAGCTGTGTAGCCTCATTAATAACCAAAGGGCTAAGGCCCTGCACAAATCGACACACTCTTGCCTCTATAGTCGGCATCATATGAACAACATACTTCGACAGGCGCACGAACTCCATGTGATACTCCCACACATTCCTTCTACCATGTTGAAGGGTCTCAAACTCCACAGCATGGTTTGACTTAGTCTCGGCAGGCAAGAAATGGTCTATGAAGGCATCTGCGAACTCACTCCATCTCGCCGGAGGGCTCCCCTCCTCACGGGAATCCTCCCACATCTCAAACCAGGAATATGCCACCCCTTTCAAATGATAGGAAGCCAACTCTACTCCCTCTGTCTCAGTAGCACGCATAACTCGGAGAGTCTTATGCATCTCATCAATGAAATCCTGAGGTTCTGCCCCGGGATCAGTTCCTGTGAACATTGGAGGGTCTAACTAAAGGAACCTATTCACCCTAGAACCGGAAGAATTTCCTTGCAAGTTAAATGAGGTGGGTGCGACATTTGACCTTTGAGCCTGGGAAGCTACTAACTGAGTCAGCATCTGAATAGCTCCTCTAAGATCCCCGCCAGAAATACTGGGTCCTGGAGCAGAGGCTGGAGGTGGAACATGTATATCGGCGGGGGGGATTATAGCACCCTCCGCAGGTGTAGGAACTAGGGTAGTCTGTTCTGAAGTAGACGAATCAGGCGGTGTGATAGTAAGGGGATTATCCTCACCCGCATTATCAAGTAGGGGATCAACAGCCACTCTTGGTGTGGCATTGGCTTCTTGGCCAATTCTCGCTCTCTTCTTAGGTACCATTTACTGAAAGTTAGAACAATGCACGAGTTAGAGGAGAACAANTAGTAGGGGGATTATCCTCACCCGCATTATCAAGTAGGGGATCAACAGCCACTCTTGGTGTGGCATTGGCTTCTTGGCCAATTCTCGCTCTCTTCTTAGGTACCATTTACTGAAAGTTAGAACAATGCACGAGTTAGAGGAGAACAAACTCACATCTAGCTCTATCGCACGATATAGAACAACAATGAAGGGTATTATTCCAAAATGTCCAAGTAGCCCCCAAATTATAGATGTGGTCGACAACACACCGATAAGAAGGGCTCTACTAGACACGGCTCTGACACATCCTAGGACACTTTAAAACCTTAAGCTCTGATACCAAGTTTGTCACGCCCCAACCTCGGGGAGCGTGACGGGTGCTCAACCGAGTGAACCCGGTCGAGCAAGCCTATTAAACCTTTCCTACCCGACTCGTTCATAATCAAAAATGGGATCACATCACCATTTGTAAAACAGGAGAGAGATCAGTTATATAAATATATAAACGTTGCTAGTTCATTTTTCCTTATATACATTATGTCGTTGTTGATTTCCCAAAATACAAATCGATATAACGACTACCCCAACATATATACATGACCCACATAAATGTCTACAGAGCTTCTAAGAGTACAAAGAGCAACATGACAATGCCGGCAACAAGGCCCCGACTATGCCTCAAAATATGAAAACTTACACAAAAGAAGGACTACATGACCCCTGGGATAAATGGGGCTCACCAAGACTACTATGAGGAGAGAAAGAGAGCACCACTATCTGCGATCGGCATAATCTGCAATGGAACCACCTACATCCATTCACAAATGTAGTGCCCCCGGCAAAAGGGACACTAGTATTGTCGACTAGTACTAGTATATAAGGCAAACACTAATCTTAGTAGAATGAACAGTGAAACAAAGAGAAAGCAGACATAATAATCAATAAGAGCTTCATAGAAATACAAAGAAAACACCAAGTAAGGGTCACATAGTTTTCGATTCAATCTTTCCATCTTTTTAGATTAATAATCTTTAGTGCCAAAGCCATAACTCACAATGCCACCGTATTTTTACACGGAGTCCGGTCTCGGCCCGACCGGCTAAGCCATCTCAAGTGAGACATATCCATATCTACAATGCAAATCAATAATTCCATCACAAATGCCACCATGTGTACAGCATAGCGTCCGATTCGGCCCAATCGGCTAAGCCATTTCACTTGAGACATAACCTCTTTCAATTGTTCACTAAATTCTTATTTCTTTCCCATCTTTCATTACATGGCACAAACAACCTCATTTATTAAGTAGTTCTTGGCACTTGGGAACATTTTACAATTCAAGTCTTTTCCCTTTTTTATCTGTTCAAATAACATCATCACATAAGGCATTGCACACATAAGGGAAGAAGTTGGAAACAACATAATTACGTTCTCAAAAAGCATGATGACATGAAAACCATCTAAAACAATTAGGGAACATGAATCTTTAAATCCAACACACTAAGGCAAACAATTCTAGTATGATCAAGGTAGAACTTACACCTATCATTCGGACACCAGGAGTTCGATTCTAGGAAGAAGAGAGTTAGCCATACATACCTCAATTGTGCTTCTTTAGACTCTACAATTATCCGGACCCCTTAGCAACCTCAATCTATTTTAGCAATATACAAATTCATCCCAAAATTAGGAAAACATTCATGGTTCTAGCTCACTTTTTCCCCATGTAAGATAAACTACCCTCATACCCATGAAGTATCACCCTAGTACCCCATTATAGCCATGTTTGAAATTAAGGGCTGGGGTGATGAAGCCTTACCTTTTGGGATGAAGAATTTGGTGCTCTACTTGAATATTTCCAAAGCTTTGAGTAATGGTTGAAGATCAATTTGATGAAAAATTAGGCCCTCTCTCTCACTTTAGGAATATCAAAAATGAGCTTCAAAATAGACTAAAGGGGTGTTTTAACGGAACGAGGGTCGGGTTTTAAATTAAGAAAAATGGTGCCCCGACACAGGTCTGTGGTCGCATATACGACCACATAATGGTTGTGCCGTACGCAAAGTGACCGCAGAAATGGCCCTCAGGGGCCTAAACTTTCGGCTCAGGTGTGCGACCGGTATGCGGTCTGCATATTTGTTCTGCGGTCACATAATGTACCGCATAACTCCCTCCCCAGAAACCCAAAAGGAAATTTTGCGACCGATATGAGGTTCGCATATCGATTATGCGATCGCATAATCGACTGCAAAACTGACCTGAAATTTGCCACACTTACTGGTTCACTTTGCGGCCATTATGCGGCCGTAATGGGTCACAAAAATGCTTTATTTTGCGAAACATTTTCCTTTATGTCCGTAGGGTACTGTTCAGTCCAACAAGTCCGAATCACGGCTCGGAAGCTCGCCGCAAAGAATTTCTACTATAGTAACGCAGGAATCTATCTTGGCACCACGAAACTCCGAGTTTTTGGTTAAATTTGTTTTTTTCACGGGCCTCACAAGGGCTTGTGACTCAATATCACCAGGTTTTGGGGAAATTGTATATACAGAGTTGTGGAGTCTTCCTTACTAAAATTGTTGAGTATTTGAGGGTTTACTTTTTATTTCAGTTATTTACGCATGTTGTTAGGCTTACCTAGTCTTAGAGACTAGGTGCCTTCACGACATCCTACGGAAGGAAAATTGGGGTCGTGACAGTCTGAAACATTATAATCATTGATCATGTACATGTATTCCCGCATATTTGCTTACTCTATGATATGAGTTGGACTGGTCGCTTAGGACCACGCTGGACGGATTGTGATTCTTGGCACGTGAGTTATCCGCGCGGTTGATTCTATTAGAAGGTGCGTGGTCTTTACATCATGTGAGTTGTCTGTGCAGATCCAGTTATTGATATTATTAGCTCGTGAGTGGTCACTGCAGTTGATTCTATTAGCACGTGAGTTGTCGTTGCAGCGTGTGGATATGGATCAATCCCTGTAGAGTTACCCTCTTATGTTTCTCTCTTGATGGTGTACACGCAGTTGTTGAGGAAAATTAATCGGTGGTTTATTATCTGATTTATTTGAATATCATCTTATATGTTGTAATAGTGACTGAACCGTAACTTTAAGTAATTATACACACACACACACATAGATAGTCCTTTCAGTACCTTATACTTGATCACATTACTATAATGTACTTGTTGGATTTATGAAACTGTATAGGTTATAGCAGGTATCATTAATAATTCTTGCTTCTTTTACCTCACCAAGGTTAGTTACGATACTTATTGAGTACATTGGGTCGATTGTACTCATACTACACTTTGTACTTAATTGTGCATATCCATGTGTGGGGAGCAGTTATCAGAAGTAGATTTGCTTGTTGGACCGTGTTTCGAGAGGCAAGGTAGAGCTGCATTCGTAGTCGCAGTTTTGACTTGTATTTTCTTATGTACTGCTATTTCAGTTTAGACAGTATTGTTATTTAGTTTTTTAGACTTATATTCCGATGTAGAGATCACGACTCTGTATTAACCAGTTTATAGGGGATTTACCTTGTATTATCAGTATTTCGTTATATTGAGATTTCAGATTTATGCTATTTCTATAAATTCTGTTGCTCTGGTTCTTTATTGCTATGTTTCTACTTATCTATCCAATGTGTTAGGCACCATCACAACGAGTTTGAATTTTGGATCGTAACAAGTTGATATCAGAGCCCTAGGTTCATACGTATTACGAGTCGTGAGCAAGTTTAGTAGAGTCTTGTGAATCGGTACGCAGACATCTATACTTATCTTTGAGAGTCTACCGAACTATTAGGAAATATCACTTTCTTGTATTCTTGTCGTGCAGATTTGTTATTTCCGAAATTTGAACTTGACTCTTCTATTCTCTCATAGACGGTGAGCACACGTGCGATCGAATTAGGCGGACGACCACGTTGTGATGACTCGATAGGTCATTTTGAGCTTTAGCCTTTATTTCCATATTTTGAGACCTCTATTAGCTCCGTTTAGCATTTCTCCATTTGCATGCGCAGTTCGTGTCTTGTTCCGAAAAGTCTTTATGTGAAAATTGAAAAAATGTGAATTTTTGCTTTAAAATGATTTGAGTTGACTATAGTCAATGTTTTGTGTAAACGAACCCAGATCAGTATTTTAATCGTCCCGATGGGTCCGTATTGTAATTTGGGACTTGGGCGTATGGCCGGAATTGAATTCGGAAGTCCCTAACTTGATTTGACGTGATTTGATGAAGATTTATAATTTAAATGTTTAAAGAATTCTGAAGTTTGACCGTAGGTTGACTTTATAGCTATTGGGTTCGGATTTCAATTTCGGGAAATGGTATAGGTTTATTTTACTATTATTGACTTGTTTACAAAATTTGGTTCAAAACAAAGCTGATTTGAAATGATTCGGATGCTCGACTGTAAATTTGAAAGTTCCTATGTTTCTTTGAAAATTTCATCCATTTTGATGTCTGATTCATAGCTTTAGGCACTATTTTGGTATTTTGATTGAGCGAACAATTTTGTATGATATTATTATACTTGTGTGAATATTTGGTTTGGAGCCCATGCTCCCATGGATTTTGTATGAGTTTGGTTGAGGTTAGAATAGCTGGTGCATTTCTGTTGCTAGTGTCCTGCTGCAGATCTCGCATTTGCGAGGTCTGTCTCGCAATTGCGAGCCTCACTTTTGCGAACAATTGTCCGCATTTGCGAGCATGGGCTGGACTGAGCAGCCTTGCATTTGCGAGGAGGATGTTCACATTTGCGAACTGTCAGAGATCGCATTTGTGAACCGTCAGAGGTCGCATTTGCGACTCAGTGTGTTCTTGAGTTATCTTCGCATTTGCGACTTCTGTGGCTCTGAGGCAGAGTTGGCATGTGCGACCCTTGTCTCGGATTTGCGATGTTCGCAATTGCGAACATGACTTCGCAATTGCGACATCTGCAGCTGGATAAAAGAGGGAAAAAAACAGGACTTAGCTAATTTCTCATCATTTCTCAACCCTAAACACTCTAGACGCAATTTTCCAAGAGGCTTTTCTTCCTAAATTCATTGGTAAGTGACTTTAATCCATTTCCTTTTAATTACTCACATTTCATGAGATTTTAACATCAAATTTAGGATTTCCATGGTAGAAATTAGGGATTTGGGTAGAATTGGAGATTTTTGTAATATTGAGATTTAGACCTCGAATTGAGGTCAGATTTCGAAGTAAATCACTTAATCTGACTCGGGGGTGAATGGATAATCGGGTTTTGGTCTGAACCTCGGTTTTGACCAAGGAGGCACGAGATTGACTTTTATTGACTTTTTCCAAAATCATTAAAGATTTAATCTTTTTCACTCGTGGGTAGTTTTTAAAGCTTATTTTGAACTGTTCGAACTATATTTTGTTAGATTCGATTTGTTTGTAGGCGAATTTTAGAGGAAAGACCCTGATTGAGCTTTGATTTAATTGCGAAGCGAGGTAAGTGTTGGATCTAACCTCGACTTGAGGGAACTAGGAATTTATAAACTATGTGTTGTGTGGATTATGTGAGAAAACGGCATATATGCAAGGCGACGAGTGTGTATACGCCGTCAAGATATTTGTTTCCATGTTTTCGCGTTATTTCATGAATTATCTTATTTCATGCCTTAGTTGTTACATGCTTTATTTGATTTCTATGCCGTAATTATTATTTGTCATTTCATTATTCTTATATTGGATTGTTCGTCCCTTCCTTGACTTCGTGCTTATTTGCTAGTTGCCTTAACTATTTTACTTGCACACCTTCATTGTCACATGCTTTACTTGCCCTATTATTTTTGTAATATTTGTTGCATCCTTATATTATTACGTGGTCCTTTATTGCCTTGCACTCTTATTCTTGATGTAGAAATTTTTGTAAATTGAGTTATTGGATAGTCTATGTTATCCAAATTTAATTGGGGATCCGGTTGCACACTGCAACGGAAATTGAAAGATGATGAATTGAAGCAGTGTAATAAGGGAGGATACTTGATGTTTATAAATGATGATATGGTGGGATCGGGTTGCCCCCGCAATAGACTGTATACATATACTTGATGTTGATAAATGATGATATGGTGGGGTCGGGTTGCACCCGCAACAGATTGTATATAGATACTTCATGTTAATAAATGATGATATGGTGGGACCGGGTTGCACGCCGCAACAAATTGTGTGTTGTACTTGTTGTTGTTGTTGTTGTGTTAGTTTTAGCATCTTTATGTGAGATTACGACGTTTCTTATTCTGGTCTTTCTGATAGTGAGGTTCGAGTTCATTTCCACAAATTAATTGCTTTATTTCCATTTCCCGATTTTCCTTCCCTAATATTATTATTATTACTGCGTATAGGTTATTGTAAGTGGCCCGATTTAGCCTCGTCACTACTACGTCAAAGTTAGGCTCGGCACTTACAGAGTACATAGGGTCGGTCGTACTCATAATACACTCTACACTTCTTGTGCAGATACCGGAGTGGGTCCTACAATGTTCAGTAGCTTTTGCTCGTATTCAGTCGTTGATGGAGACTTAAGGCACAATTGCACATCGTCCGTAGCCTTGAAGTCCCATTCCCTCCTATCTTCACTATTTTTCTGAGTTTCAAAATAGTGTAATTTATTCAAACCATGTTTGTAGCACTCTAAATGTCCATGTACTCGTGACACTTGCTTCTGGAAATGCCCCGTGATTCTTTAGTTGTGCCTGTTTATCTATCTACACTGATAGGTGATTCTATTATTGTGGAACGTGTGTACCGGTCGTGTGTAGTGACTATTGGGGGAATAAAGATAAGAGTTGATCATTTGCTGCTTAACATGGTTGATTTGGATGTGATTTTATGCATGGATTGTTTGTCACCATATCATGCTATTCTAGAATGTCGCGCTAAGATCGTGATATTGGTGATGCCGGAGATGCCTAGGGTTGAGTGGAGATATTCCTTGGATAATGTTCCCAGTACAATGATTTCATATTTGAAGGCTCAACGGATGGTTGATAAGGGATGTCTGGCATATTTGTCCTTTGTGAGGCATGTTAGTGCTGATACTCCTACCGCAGAGTCAGTTTCGGTAGTGAGAGGCGTTTTAGATGTGTTTCATGCAGACCTATCGGGCATGCCACCCGACAGGAACATTGATTTTAGTATTGATGTGCTGACGGGAACTCAACCTATATATATTCCTCCATATCGTATGCCACTAGCAGAATTGAAAGAATTGAAGAAACAACTTCAGGAGCTACTTGACAACGTATTCATCATGCCTAGTGTGTCGCCTTGGGGTGCATCGGTTCTATTTATGAATAATAAGGATGGTATTATGCGAATATGCATTGATTACAGGCATATGAACAAAGTTACAATTAAGCAAAAGTACCAACTACCGTGCAGTGATGACTTATTTGACCAGCTTCAGGGTGCTAAAGTGTTTTATAAGATTGATTTGAGGTATGGGTATCACTAGTTGAAGATTCGAGATTCTGATATTCTGAAGATGAAATTCAGGACCCGCCATGGTCACTACGAGTTTCTTGTGATGTATTTGCGCTGGCCAACGCCCCAGCAGTCTTCATGCACCTGATGAATATGTATTCCATTCATATCTTGATTCTTTTGCCATAGTATTCATTGATGATATACTGGTGTACGCACGCAGCCAGGAGGATCTTGAGCAACATCTAAGGATTGTACTCCAGACATTGAGGGAGAAGAAGCCATGTGCTAAATTCTCCAAGTGTAAGTTTTGGCTTGACTCTGTGGCACTAGAGGATCAAGGTAGATTCGAAGAAGATTGAGGCACTTTAGAGTTGGCCCAGACCATCTTCAGCTACTTATATTCGGAGTTTTCTTGGTTTAGCCGGATATTATCGCCGTTTTGTAGAGGGTTTCTCATCCATTACTGCATCTTTGACCAGATTAACCTATAAGGGTGCCCCATTCCGGTGGTTGGATAACTGTGAGGAGAGCTTTCAGAAGCTAAAGATCGCCTTGACCACAACTCCAGTTCTACTTTTGCCTTCAGCATCGGGTTCGTATACGGTTTATTGTGATGCTTCGCGAATTGGTATTGGGTGTGTCTTGATGTAGGAGGGTAGGGTAATTGCTTATTCTCTACGCCAGTTGAAGCCCCATGAGAAGAACTACCATGTTCATGATCTAGAGTTAGCAACTACTATTCACGCATTAAAGATTTGGAGGCATTATCTCCACGACGTGTCTTGCGAGGTATTCACCGATCATCGAATCCTACAACACTTGTTTAACCAAAGGATTTGAACTTGAGGCAGCGGAGATGGTTGCAGTTGTTGAAAGACTATGATATAACTATTCTGTATCATCCCGGGAAGGCCAATGTGGTGGCCTATGCCGTCAGTAGGAAATAGAGAGTATGGGTAGCCTTGTATATATTCTCATTGGTGAGAGACCACTAGAGAGTATGGGTAGCCAATGTGGTGGCCTATGCCGTCAGTAGGAAATAGAGCTCGTCAGTATGATGACCCCCATTTGTTTGTCCTTGAGGACACAGTGCAGAACGGAGATGCCAAATAGGTTTCTATTGGAGATAATGGGGTGTTGAGGATGCAGGATCAGATTTGTGTGCCCAATATAGATGGATTGCGTGATTTTATTCTTGAGGAGGCCTACAGTTTGTGTATTCCATTCATCTAGGTGCCACGAAGATGTATCAGGATTTGAGGCAACACTATTGGTGGAAAATAATAAAGAAAGATATAATAGAGTATGTGGCTCGGTGCTTGAACTGTCAGCAGGTGAAGTACGAGCACCAAAGGCCGGACGATTTGCTCTAGATACTTGACATTCCCAAGTGGAAATGAGAGCATGTTACCATGGATATCGTTGTTAGGCTCCCATGGGCTTTGAAGAAATTTGACGCAGTTTGGGTGATTGTTGACCGGTTGACTAAGTCTACACAATTTATCCCGGTGGTGACATCTTATTCTACAGAGCGATTGGCTTAGATCTACATTCGGGAGATCATCCGTTTGCATAGCGTGCCCATCTCCATCATTTCTGATCCGGGAACGCAATTCACATTACTGTTTTGGAGGGCAGTGTAGCGAGATTTGGGCATACATGTTGAGTTGAGTACAACATTTCAGCCCCAGACATACAGGCAGTCCGAGCGCACTATTCAGATCTTGGAGGACATGCTACATGCATGCGTTATGGATTTTGGGGGTTCTTGGGATCAGTTCCTACCACTTACAGAGTTTTCCTACAACAACAACTACCAATTGAGTATAAGATGGTTGGTTTGAGCTGGGAGAGGAAGGGAGGCACTGTCATTCTCCAGTTGGTTGGTTTGAGCCAGGAGAGGCTAGGTTGTTGGTTACTGATTTAGTTCAGGATGCCTTGGAGAAAGTCAGGTTGATTCAGGATCGACTTCATGCAGCGCAGTCCATACAGAAGAGTTATGCTGATAGGAAGGCTCGTGATGTTGCATACATGGTGGGTGAGAAGGCTTTACTCAGAGTCTTGCCCATGAAGGGTGTGATGAGGTTCGGCAAGAAGGGCAAGTGAGCCCTCGGTATATTGGCCCTTTTGAGGTACTTGAGAGGATTGGAGAGATGGCCTACAAGCTTGCATTTCCACATAGTCTATCGGGAGTCCACCTAATGTTTCATGTTTCTATGCTCCGGAAGTATTATGGTGATCCGTCACATGTTTTGGACTTCAGCACGATTCAGCTAGACGAAGATTTGACTTATGATATGGAGCCGGTGGCCATTTTAGATCGGCAGGTTCGAGGGTTGCGGTCAAAGAATATAGCATAAGTAAAAGTTCACTGGAGAGGTCAGCTGGCTGAGGAGGCTACATGGGACGATGAGCGGGAGATACAGAGAAGTTATCCACACCTATTTGAGGCTTCAAGTATGATTCTAGACCAGTTCAAGGATGAAAGTTTATTTAAAAAGTGCATAAAGTAACAAATCAACTGGCCATTTTGTGTATTGTAGCCTCGTTCCCCTGTTTATTACTTATTATATGTTTATTTATGGTTACGTGACTTTCCGAGGTGGTTGGTTTGGTTTCATGAATGTTTCGGAGTGAACTAGGACACTTATTCCCAAGGTTGGAAGCTTATGTTGGAAGAGTTGACCGGAGTTTGACTTTTATATAGAAGACTCCAGAATAGAGTTTTGATGGTTCTGATAGGTTTGCATGGTGATTTTGGACCTAGGCATATGTTTGGATGTTGTTTCGGAGGTCCATGTATTGATTTGATGATTTTTGGCGAACGTTGGAAAGTTGAAGGTTTGAAAGGTTGGGAGGTTTGACCGAGAGTTGCCTTTTTTGATATCAAGTTTAAACTTTGGTTTTGGAAGTTGGAATTAGGACCGTTGTATCATTTATTACTTGTGTGCAAAATTTAAGGTCATTCGGAATTGGTTTCATATGATTGGGCATTAGTTTTAGAAGTTGGAAGTTCATTAGAACATTAGGCTTGAATTCGTGTAAGATTTGTGATTTCGATATTGTTTGATATGATTTGAGGCTTCGACTAAGTTTGTATCGTGTTTTAGGACCTGTTGGTATGTTTGGATGGGG
>AWOL01S0035881.1:0-13773 GCA_000715115.1 Nicotiana otophora | reverse complement strand
ACTTTTTAACACTCGAACTCGATCGAACGTAGGAAGGCCGAAATCTATTTCGACCGTATACATGGTCATAAATGACTAGTAATGTTAATAGGACTTTTAGCGATTGATTTTTTCCTTGTTGAAGGCTTTTTTCTTATAGTGATGTTTAAAATTTCTCGCTTGTATGAAAGTGATATGAGTATGTTTTTACAGCTCGTCCAACTATTATAATATTCATTCATCCATCCAAAAGAAACATCATAAGGAATATGATTCTGCTTATTTCTGTTTTCTGCATTTCTTCATTATCTTTTCATCTTTGTGCTAATTGCATTTCTTTAATTATCACTGCTATATGGCTCGACTGCATTACAATGTAACACCTTTGTTTTTTAAACCAATTCTTCTTATCAAGCAAAATTGTAGCAAGAAGTGTATCTCAAACAAAATGATTGTTGCAACCTTAACAAATAGTATAAGAAATCACATTACAAGGAAAAGTCGACAACAACATTGATGTTGAACTCAACAACACCATTGAGAAAACACATTAAAACAATGAGAACAAAAGAAAATGAAACGAAAGGAATAGAAAGACAACACCAAAGATCAACGATAAATTTTCTTGTCACGCCCCTTGTAGGAAGATGTAAACATGGTAGAACACGAGCTAGCAAATAAAGCCTCTTAGATTATTTGCTGAATGAGTATTGTTCATACCTCATTGAGCAATCAACAAATTTGACTTGACCTCCAATACGACCATCACAAGTACTCAACAAGAAAGATTTTGCACTGCTTAAACAAAGGGCAAAGTCTAAAAATTCTAAAATTGAGTTACAAGTAGCATGACCATAAGCTAAGGCAACGCGCGTTAGGATAATTAGGAGAGGTTGAATAGTAAGTATAACCTTGATTGGGAGTCACATTCTGTAAAGCTTCAAGAACATAAGCCAAGCTTAGAGCAAAAGGACCATTCTTATCATACACTGTGATATACGTGGCCTACTTTTGGCCATAAACTATAAGCCTTGTTGGTTTCTCTATGGTCTTTCATTGGTTACTTGTTGGACATTTTATGTCCATTCATTAAAGACCTTGCTGGTCAATCATATTCCATACAATGATCATCTTATTTTCTTATAAATAGGCTAGCAAATGTCCATATCAAATACACCAAAGTTTGAGACAAACGTCTCTTGCCTTTCTTTTTTTTTCATTATAGAGTTTTGTAAGAGAGTTGAGTGTTGGGAAACACTTGTGTGAACCTTTTCTTTGGAGTGATCTTGTGAGGTTATTCTTTTGGGGTATTTGGGATAAATTAGAGTATTTACTCTAATTTTGTACTCTCTTTTGTATTCTTATTGCTATAGTGAAATTGTTCCTCTCCGCTTGTGGACGTAGGTCTCCTTGACCGAACCACGTTAAATTGGTGCNGTGATGTTTAAAATTTCTCGCTTGTATGAAAGTGATATGAGTATGTTTTTACAGCTCGTCCAACTATTATAATATTCATTCATCCATCCAAAAGAAACATCATAAGGAATATGATTCTGCTTATTTCTGTTTTCTGCATTTCTTCATTATCTTTTCATCTTTGTGCTAATTGCATTTCTTTAATTATCACTGCTATATGGCTCGACTGCATTACAATGTAACACCTTTGTTTTTTAAACCAATTCTTCTTATCAAGCAAAATTGTAGCAAGAAGTGTATCTCAAACAAAATGATTGTTGCAACCTTAACAAATAGTATAAGAAATCACATTACAAGGAAAAGTCGACAACAACATTGATGTTGAACTCAACAACACCATTGAGAAAACACATTAAAACAATGAGAACAAAAGAAAATGAAACGAAAGGAATAGAAAGACAACACCAAAGATCAACGATAAATTTTCTTGTCACGCCCCTTGTAGGAAGATGTAAACATGGTAGAACACGAGCTAGCAAATAAAGCCTCTTAGATTATTTGCTGAATGAGTATTGTTCATACCTCATTGAGCAATCAACAAATTTGACTTGACCTCCAATACGACCATCACAAGTACTCAACAAGAAAGATTTTGCACTGCTTAAACAAAGGGCAAAGTCTAAAAATTCTAAAATTGAGTTACAAGTAGCATGACCATAAGCTAAGGCAACGCGCGTTAGGATAATTAGGAGAGGTTGAATAGTAAGTATAACCTTGATTGGGAGTCACATTCTGTAAAGCTTCAAGAACATAAGCCAAGCTTAGAGCAAAAGGACCATTCTTATCATACACTGTGATATACGTGGCCTACTTTTGGCCATAAACTATAAGCCTTGTTGGTTTCTCTATGGTCTTTCATTGGTTACTTGTTGGACATTTTATGTCCATTCATTAAAGACCTTGCTGGTCAATCATATTCCATACAATGATCATCTTATTTTCTTATAAATAGGCTAGCAAATGTCCATATCAAATACACCAAAGTTTGAGACAAACGTCTCTTGCCTTTCTTTTTTTTTCATTATAGAGTTTTGTAAGAGAGTTGAGTGTTGGGAAACACTTGTGTGAACCTTTTCTTTGGAGTGATCTTGTGAGGTTATTCTTTTGGGGTATTTGGGATAAATTAGAGTATTTACTCTAATTTTGTACTCTCTTTTGTATTCTTATTGCTATAGTGAAATTGTTCCTCTCCGCTTGTGGACGTAGGTCTCCTTGACCGAACCACGTTAAATTGGTGCCTTCTTTATATGCTTTAATTACCATTATTATCAACTTGCATTGTCTTTATTATTGTCATTATAACATTGTTTGGCTAAATTCCGCACTACCCGAGTTCCCGATCCTAACAAATTGGTATCAGAGCCAGATCTAACCTGGTTAGTTTAAATAGCTAAAATGACTCTAACAAAGTCTTATGTTGAGAAATTTGACCGAAGTGCAAACTTCGGAATGTGGCAATTAAAGATGGAAGATATCCTAATTCAGGATGGCTTAGATTTGGCACCACAAGGAAAGGAGAAGATGCGGATAAAATGACATACGAGGAGTTTGTCGTCATAGACAAAAAGACAAAAGCAGGTATTATTTTAAATCTCTCAAAAGAGGTTTTGCGTGAAGTTACAGCAGAAAGCTCGGCCAAAGGCATATGAAAAAAGCTTAAAACCCTATATATGAAAAGAACAGTAGAAAACAGGATTTACCTAAAGCAAAAATTTTACACTTTTCGTATGGCTGAATGTACCTATATACTTACACATCTAAATACTTTTGATTCTCTTCTTATGGATTTAAGTAACATAGATGTTGAAATCAAAGATGAGGATCAAGCCGTATTATTGCTTGTTTCCTTACCCCAGTCGTTTAAGCATATAAGAGATACTATATTTTATGGAAAGGATAATATATCTTATAAAGATATCAAATCTATTTTGAAATCAAAAGAACAAATAGATAGAGATATTAGTGGGGAAACTAGTGGGAACCAAGGGGAAGGCTTGTTTGTAAGAGGTAGATCCAATAAGAAAGATTCAAGTAGTGAGAGACCTAAATCAAGGTCAAAATCCAGATATAGAAATATTATATGCAAATATTGTCGTAAGAAAGGTCACATTATTTCTGAATGCCTTAAATTGAAAAACAAAGAAAAGCATACAGAAAAGAAAATTGAGCATAAAAATACTGACACTTCCGAAGCAAGTGTAGTTGCTGATGAGGCTGAGAGAACTATTTTTTTAGCAACTAATAATAGTTTTAAATCTAGCAATGAGTGGATTTTAGATTCAGGTTGTTCTTATCATATGTGTCCCAATCGGGATTTGTTTACCACATATGAATCTGTTGAAGGTGGAGTTGTCTTGATGGGCAACAATATTGCCTGCAGTGCTATTGGTAAAGGTACAGTCTGAATCAAAATACACGATGATGTGGTGAGAACTCTCACCGACGTTAGACATGTTCCTGACTTGAAGNTCATATGTGTCACAATCGGTATTTATTTACCACATATGAATCTATTGGAGGTGGAGTTGTCTTGATGGGCAACAATGCTGCCTGCAAAGTTTTTGGAAAAAGGTACAGTCCGAATCAAAATGCACGATGGTGTGATGAGAATTCTCACCGATGTTAGAGATGTTCCCGAGTTGAAGAAAAATCTCATCTCTTTGGGCACTCTAGAATATCTTGGGTGCAAGTACACAGGTGAAGGTGGAGTTTTGAAAGTTTCTCATGGTGCTCTTGTGATCATGAAAGCACGCCGATCTGATACGTTGTATACTCTATTTGTATCTACTATTACAGGTGTTGCTGCAGTTTCAACATCAGATAAATCAGATTCTGACATCACCAAATTGTGGCATATGCGATTGGGGCATATAAGTGAAAAGGGTCATTCCATCCTCAATAAAAGAGGTTTATTGTGTGGCCAAAGTACCGAAAATATGGAGTTCTGTGAACAATGTGTGTTCGGAAAGCAGAAAAGAGTCAGCTTCAAATCTCCAGCAATTCATAGAACAAAAGGTACTTTAGATTACATTCATTCAGATCTTTGGGGTCCTTCACGTACCCCGTCAAAAGGTGGTGCCAGGTATATGTTAACTTTTATTGATGATAATTCAAGGGAAGTTTGGGTTTATTTTCTGAAAAATAAAAGTGATATTTTCTTAACTTTCAAACAATGAAAAGTTTTGACTGAGAAGCAAACGGAAAAACAAGTTAAGCGGCTTAAAATAGATAATGGCTTGGAATTTTATAATGATTAATTCAACAAATTTTGCAAGAATGAAGGAATTGCTCGACATCGTACTGTGAGAATGACGCCTCAGCAAAATGGTGTGGCAGAAAGGATGAATAGAACTCTTTTGGAAAGAGCTCGTTGTATGATTTCAAATGTTGGGTTGACAAATGCCTTTTGGGAAGAAGCTATCTCTACAGGTTGTTATATTGTCAACCGTGCTCCTTCTGCACCTTTGAACTTTAAGACTCCAGAGGAAATGTGGTCAGGTACTCCTGATAATTATTCTGATTTAAAGATATTTGGTTACCCTGCATACATGCATGTAAATGATGGATAATTAGAGCCAAGGGATAAAAAGTACTTTTTTCTTGGGTATGCATCTAGGGTGAAAGGATACCGACTATGGTATCCTGCTCCCACGACACCAAAATTTATAATTAGCAGAAATGTAACCTTTGATGAATCCTCTATGTTACATTCTATAAAAAAGTCTTCTAGTTCTTATAATACAGATAAAGGAAAGAGTACACAGAAGCAGGTGGAGGTTGAGATTGGCATTTCTTCTGAGCCAAGCTCATCAAATTTGGAGCAAAATACAGTTGAAACTCCTGAAGTTGAGCCAGAAGCTGAAATTTCTGAAGTTGAGACTCCTGAAGTTGAACCGAAAGAAGAGGAGTATTCTATAGACAAACATAAACCAAGAAGAGAAAGTAAAAAACCATTAAGGTTTGCAAATTATGTTGCATTTGCTTTTTCTGTTGCACAGGAAACTGAAGAAATTGGAGAACCATCAAAATATTCAGAAGCAGTTTCTGGTGCTGACTCGGCCAAGTGGCTGATTGCAATGAATGAAGAAATTGAGTCTCTCCACAGAAATGGTACTTGGTCTCTTGTGAAGCCGCCATCAGGAAAAAGAATTATTGGTTGCAAATGCGTCTTCAAGAAAAATAATGGCATTCCAGGGTTGAAAATGCGAGGTATAAGGCAGGATTAGTTACAAAGGGCTATAGTTAGGTACAAGGAGTTGATTTTAATGATATTTTCTCACCTGTTATTAAACATAGCTCTATTCGTGTCTTGCTTGCCTTAGTCGCCATGTATGATTTGAAATTAGAACAGCTTGATGTTAAGACAACTTTCTTACATGGCGAACTTGAGGAACAAACAGACATACATCACCCCGAAGGATTTGAAATTGAAGGAAAAGAAGATCATATTTGCTTGTTGAAGAAATCCTTGTACGGATTAAAGCAGTCTCCAAGACAATGGTATAAAAGGTTTGATTCCTTTATGTTGGGTCATGGTTATTCGAGGAGCATGTATGATAGTCATGTTTACTTACGGAAGTTAAATGATGATTCATTTGTATACCTATTATTATATGTTGATGACATGCTCATTGCTGCTAAAGATTTAACAAGAAATTCACAATTTGAAAAGTTGGCTGAAAAGTGAATTTGATATGAAAGATTTGGGAGCAGATAAGAAAATCCTTGGCATAGAGATCAAAAGAGATCAAAAAGGCAACAAGCTATTTCTGACCCAGAAGAAGTACTTGGATAAAGTCTTGGAGAGGTTTGGCATGAAAGATGCTAAACCAGTTAGTACCCCTCTTTCTTCTCATTTTAAGTTATCAGCTGCCCAGTCCTCGCAGTTAGAGGAAGAAGATAGGTACATGGCATAGGTTCCTTATTCCAATGCAGTCGGCAATATTATGTATGCAATGGTTTATACACGTCCAGATATTTTACAAGCAATGAGCGTGATAAGCCGGTATATGGCTTGCCCTGGTAAAGTACATGGCATGCTGTGAAATGGATTCTTAGATACTTGCGTGATACTTCAAACACATGTTTGGAGTTTTGGGAGAAATACTAACACTTTGGTTGGTTTTGTAGACTCAGATTATGCAGGTGATCTTGACAAAAAAAGATCAATGACAAGCTATGTATTTTACATTGATGGTTGTGCTATCAGTTGGAAAGCTACATTACAACATGTTATACTTTATCTACTACTAAAGCAGAATATATGACAGTGACCAAGGCGATCAAAGAAGCCTTATGGTTGAAAGGTCTATTTGCTGAACTCAGTTCACACCAAGGTTGTATTACCATTTTCTGTGATAGTCAAAGTGCCATTCACTTGACTATAGATCAGATGTATCATGAGAGGACTAAGCATATCGATATCAAGTATCACTTCATCCGAGAAACCATTGCTGAAGAAAAAGTCTTTGTTCAGAAAATCAACACTAGAGACAATCGTGCTGACATGTTTACGAAGCCTCTTCCAGTTATCAAGTTCAAGCTTTGTGTGAACTTGATTGGGATTTATGAAGAATGATTTCGCCCACTGGAGTTTTTTGCAGAGAATGAGGAGCAATTTTATTATATCATCCAAAACTAGTCTAAGGTGGAGATTTGTGATATATGTGGCCTACTTTTGGCCATAGATTATAAGCCTTATTGGCTTCTCTATGGTCTTTCATTGGTCACTTGTTGGACATTTTATGTCCATTCATTAAAGACCTTGCTAGCCAATCATATTCCATACAATGACCATCTTATTTTCTTATAAATATGCTAGCAAATGTCCATATCAATTACACCAAAGTTTGAGACAAATGTCTCTTGCCTTTCCTTTCTTTCATTATAGAGTTTTGTAAGAGAGTTGAGTGTTGGGAAATACTTTTGTGAACTTTTTTTTTGGAGTGATCTTGTGAGGTTATTCTTTTGGGGTATTTGGGATAAATTAAAATATTTTACTCTAATTTTGTACTCTTATTGCTATAGTGAAATTATTTCTCTCTGCTTGTGGACGTAGGTCTCCTTGACCGAACCACGTTAAATTGGTGCCTTCTTTATATGCTTTAATTACCATTATTGTCAACTTGCATTGTCTTTATTATTGTCATTATAATATTGTTTGGCTAAATTTCGCACTACCCGAATTCCCGATCCTAACATACACATTACCATTGCATATATGGTCCACTACATTGGTATTTGGTTCACTTCTCACAAAGCAACTAAACCCACTCATTCTCAAGATAGAATCCATAGATACCCTTTGTATCCTCCTATCTTCTACTATTTCTTTTGTGTTACAAATTTGAGTTACATTTCACATGTTCTTATTTGTTTAAATAGATTTAGCCATCCATTGATCTCTCCATCAATGAAATTAAATATTCCATGATTTTGGTCTAACTGGCTTGTCTTAGTACCGGATAACATACAGTGTATGTTTTTTTATTTTATACGTTGCCGGCAAAGAAGTACGCCGTACATCTCCATTTCGTACTGATCGTCCATTTTGGCACGGTCTTGCTTATATCTTAGTGAATGTTGGTTCAGTTTTGGGCTTTTAATTTGGCGTCCCTTGCATAGACACAATACTAGATAAATAAACCCAACAAAATACTATAGTAATAAATTATATGGGTATCCCAGTCCTTCATCTGTTCTTGTACTGGTGTACTACCTTTGCCGATCAATACTTGAGAGGCAAAAAGCATACTCCAGATGTTGTAGTATTCAATGTCTATTGCAAGATTGACGCTTCACATTTCACAACAACAGAGTAAAACTTAATCATGGTTTAACTACTCTTGTTTGTCGTCTTCTGTTGTCAAGGCACTTATCTGTATGGAAGTTAACACATGACTGAAAAGGATCCAAATGCAAGTGATTTTCAGTGGTTCATATGTAGAATAAGAACCATCTCTTGTAGAAATTTAATAACAGATGCTTGATCCTAACCATCTTGTTTCGACAAATTTAGACATAGGTAAAGCTTCAACTGTTTCTCTTGTTTCATTGGAAAGACCTACGGACCCAAGGTATAGTCATCTGCAAAGACGTTTAAAGCATGCCCTATCAACCAAACTAAACATAAAATGAATTTACCAAATTGCAAATTAAGAGAAAAATCGCCTAATGTTGGAGTTGGTTGTTTGAAACAAGACTCCATAACCAAGAAAGTTGGAGATGAAGAAGAGACAAGGAAAGAAAAATTGGACCTTTGGTATGCACCAAGTAAAGCTTGGTCACATTGACCAAAATTCTTTATCTCCTTTTGATACAAAGCATCTGTCCAATTTGTCTACATTGTCCACTTTTCACTTTAGTGCATGTGAGCACGTGACCCACAAATAAGGATAGTAAATTTATTGAATAAAGTAGTCGTTTTTATATTCTTTTATATACTATGTAAATACATGTAAAGGCACGGAATGAAAAAAAGCAGAAACTTATTTCCATCAGTCTTTTCCTTTTCAATATTCTTACATGGTATCAGAGCAGTGAAATCTCGATCCATCAGTCGTCTTCCTCATCTTCATATCAATTGTAAACAATGTCGGATAATACTGCAAACACAGTGGCTCTGAACACCACTGGAGAAATCCCTACCATCGACTCAAACCATGCATATTTTCTTCATTCTTCTGATGCACCGAGAATGTCTCTTGTCAACACCGCTTTTGATGGAAAAGGATTCCAACGATGGACAAGGTCTATGCTTATAGCACTATCTGCTAAAAACAAAATAGGATTCATCAATGGTGCTTGCCCTTCTCCAGCTCTCACTTCTAGAGACTATCAGCCTTGGAGCAGGTGTAATTACATGGTAACATCCTGGTTGCTCAACTCATTGTCCAAAGACATAGGAGACAGTGTCATTTACTCTAAATCTACTAAAGATCTCTGGACCAGCCTTGAACATAGGTTTGGTCAGTCAAATGGAGCTAAGCTCTATCACCTGAGAAAATATTATCAAGGTTAGTACAGGGAACTAGTGATATAGCAAACTACTTTACAAAACTCAAACGTTTATGGGATGAATTGGATTCACTTAATTGTGATGTGAAGTGCAGTTGTTTGTGTGTTTGTGAAGGGAAGAAAAATTTGAAAAAGTCACTAGATGATGAAAGGCTTATTCAGTTTCTTATGGGTTTAAATGATAGTTATGGCCAAGAAAGGGGAACCATCCTAATGATGAACCCCCTGCCAAGCATAAACCATGCATATTCCCTAGTAATGCAAGATGAAAGTTAGAAAGAAGTTTTTTCTAACCCACTGATTTTTTCAGATTCTTCATCTTTCATGGCAACAAATCAAAACGACTTTGCACAAATGAGTGCAAGGCAGATGCAAAGGAACCAAATGCAACATCAAATGTTTGGGAATAACATCCAAAAAATGACTGACTCTACTCAAAGGAACACAACTTTCAAGGGAAAGAAAACTAAGTTTAACCCTAATGTAACATGCAGTCATTGCAAGAGAAGTAGGTCATATTGTCAGTGATTGCTACAGAATTATAGGTTTCCCAAAAGACTTTGAATTCACAAAGTGAAATCAACTTCACACCAGAAGCAATGGAGCATTTCAAATTGAGGAATCATATCAGAACAGCAACAATCAAAATGAAGTACTCAATCAACACCTCTCACATGATCAATTTTCACAGCTGGTACAATTAATCAAGCAGGTTAAAGGTGCAGATTCAGGAAATTCTGAAACAAATATCAATGCAAATGTTGTGGCTGGTACTATTGCTAGATATTCTGGAACTTGTCTTTCAGTTTTTAATTCTAGTTCATGGATTATTGATTCTGGAGCATCTGAACATATGTGTTTTGACTCAAATGCCTTTATTTCCTTGACACCTCTCCCAGTTCCATTAAACATAAATTTGTCTAATTCTTTCAAAGTCATTGTCACTCACATAGGAAGAATATCTATTCTTCCTGAGTTCATTTTAGAAAATGTATTATATGTACCTAGTTTCAGATACAATCTATTATCTGTTAACAGGTTTTGTTTACAATTTCATTCTATCCTCTTTTTTACCTCTAGTAACTGTATGTTGCAGGGGCCTTTAGTGAAGAAGGCACAAATTTTTGGTAAGGCAAGGGATGGGCTCTACCTTTTGGAATCAAGTGGAGTTAGAAATAGCACAAGTCTGGTACCACTTTCAATTTTAAATCAAAATATCTTTAGTCAATTGTCAGTCTTATCTGCAAGCTCAGTTTCAGATGTAAGCCTTTGGCACATTAGGTTAGGGCATTTTTCCTTTTCATCAATGAAACATCTTAGTTTTATTTCTTTACCTTCTAACTCTGATTGTTTCTGTCAAATTTGTCCTAAAGCTAGGCAAACCAGAATTCTTTTTCCATTAAGTCAAATTAAATCAACAAGGGCATTTGAGTTAATCCATGTAGATGTTTGGGGACCTTACAAGGAGTCAACTTACAATGGTTTTAAGTATTTCTTGACAGTTGTAGATGATTATAGTAGGGCAGTTTGGACTTTCCTTATGAACACCAAAAGCAATGCTTTTGGACTCCTTAAAAATTTTCTCACAATGGTGGAAAGACAGTTTGGTGTAAAGGTATAAAAACTAAGAACAGATAATGCTTTTGAAGTTGGGAAAGGTTCTCAGGAGGCAGCATTTTTAGCCTCTCAATGAGTGCTACATCAAACATCGTGTGTGGCAACCCCTCAACAGAATGGAGTGATTGAGAGGAAGACACGGACATCTTCTGGAAATTGCAAGGGCTTTGTTGTTTCAATCTAAGCTTCCTCTTTCTTCTTGGGGAGAATGTGTACTAACTGCAACATATTTGATCAATAGGTTACCTTCTAGAATACTTAAAGGAAGGACACCTTATTTTGTTCTATTCAAACAAAAACCCTCTTATGAACTATTGAAGTGTTTTGGTTGTCTTTGCTTTTTATCTACTTTGACTAGCGGAAGGGGTAAGTTTGACCCAAGGGCAAAGCCCTGTGTGTTCTTAGGTTATCCCTTAGGGCAGAAAGGTTATAAAGTTCTAGAGTTGGATACGAGAAAAGTAAGTGTATCTAGAGATGTATACTTCTATGAAAATCAGTACCCTTTTGCCTCTACTACTACACCTACATATTCCTTTTTTTCCTGTTACATCACCCTTAGAACATAGTGTAGACCCATCATTAGAACACATAAAAGATGAGCCCGTTATTCCTAGCTCACCCTTACCTTCACTGCCTACTTTTTCAAACCCAAGCAACTCTAGCACCCTTCCTTCAACCTCAGGTACAAGTTCTATTTCCCAACCTAGATCATTTCCTTATTCACCCTTACCTATATCCCTTCCTATAGTCAGAAAATCTACTAGAACACATAATCTACCCTCATATCTTCAGGAATATGTGTGCAACTCAGTCTTTCTCATAGACTTCACAAACTCTTACTGCACTGCACCAATCCAGCCCATGGTTCTACCCTTCACAACTCTTTATCCTATCAATAAGTCTATGCTTAATTCCACTTCCTACCTTGTTGAACCTACTTCTTACTCACAGGCATCTGTACACCAAGGGTGGCAGGAAGCAATGGAAAAATAATTAGAAACTCTAGAACTTAACAAAACCTGGGAGGTTGTGCCTTTACCTAGTGGAAAAAGAACTCTTCCTTGCAAATGGGTCTACAAAGTGAAATACAAGTCTGATGGATATTTGGAAAGATTCAAAGCTCGTTTGGTTATTAGGGGAGATATTCAAAGAGAATGGATAGACTTACTAAGATTTTTTCCCCAATTGTAAAAATGACAACAATTAGGTGCTTACTTGTTATTGCAGTGAAAAGGGGATGGAAGGTGTCACAACTAGATGTGAATAATGCCTTCTTGTATGGGGATTTGCAAGAAGAAGTGTTTATGAAATTTCCAGCAGGGACAACACCACCTTCACCCAATCATGTCTTATCTTTTGAAAAAATCACTATATGGAATGCGGCAAGCCTCAAGGAAGTGGTATGCAAGGCTCACTGCAGCCCTAAATTTTAAAGGATATTCACATTCTTTAAATGATTATTTCTTGTTTTTTAAACAATCAACAGGACGGATTATNCAAAGGCGTTTTACCTTAGATCTCTTGTCTGAATTTGATTGCATGAGCATGCGCCCAGTTTCTTCTCCCTTGAATCCTACTCAGAAATTGCGAGCAGAGGCATGGACTTTGCTCCAAGATCCCACTTATTATCGTCGGTTGTTAGGAAAGTTGAATTTCCTAACACACACCAGGCCGTACTTGTCCTTTGCGGTGCAACATCTTAGCCAATTCATGCAAACACCCCGTCAACCCCATTTAGATGCTGCATTTCATTGCCTCAAGTATCTCCTCAAGGACCCAGGAGAATTCAAAGCCTAATTATCAGCTCCTTACTTTCTGTGATTCCGATTGGGGGTTCTCCCGTCTCCTGAAAATCAAAGAAACAAACCTCAGTGTCATTATCCTCTGCTGAAGCAGAGTATAGATCTATGCGGAGAGTCACAACAGAGGTTACCTGGTTAGTTCGTCTATTGACTGATCTTTCGATTTCCCCTCCATTGCCAATAGATCTCTTCTCCGATAGTCAGGCCGCCATTCACATCGCGAAAAACCCGGTTTTTCACGAGCGTACCAAGCATGTGGAATTAGATTGTCACTTTATCCGACAACAATTTCTGGCCGGAATCATCTCTCTTTCTTACATTCCTTCACGTTCTCATGTGGCTAACATTTTTACTAAACCCTTAGCAGGACCGGCACACAACTCCATTATTGGCAAGTCGGGTGTGGTTACACCCCCCTCCAACTTGGGGGGGGTGTTGGAGCTGGTTGTTTGAAACAAGACTCCATAACCGAGAAAGTCGGAGATGAAGAAGAAGAGACAAGGAAAGAGAAATTGGAGCTTTGGTCTGCACGAAGTAAAGCTTGGTCACATTGACCAAAACTCTTTATCTCCTTTTGATACAAAGCAACTGCCCATTTTGTCCACTTTTCACTTTAGTGCAGGTGAGCACGTGACCCACAAATAAGGATAGTACATTTATTGAATAAAATAGTCGTTTTATATTCTTTTATATACTATGTAAATACATGTAAATGCACGGAATGAAAAAAGCAGAAACTTCTTTCCATTAGTCTTTTCCTTTTCAATATTCTTATATGTATATATAGAGTAAGTTGTAGATGTGGTTATCAATAGGAAAACCAATTAAGGAAATTCTAGGACATGTAAATACCTTGCTTCTCAACATAAAAGAGATTTATATT